>JANITX010000210.1:13583288-13597585 GCA_027564395.1 Erythroxylum ulei | reverse complement strand
ATCTGCTTTTCATTCTATCTTATCTTTGTTTGTCATCAAAATCACTTTATACGTGAAGTCAAAATTCTGACTTAACACATATGCTATTTGTTTAGTTTATTGTACTTATTTAAAATCATTTATTTTTATAAATAAACAGAAGGAAGTTTTAGCACTCTTAATAATTTAGCTTCTTCAAAAAGATTCGATGATCAAACTTGGGCTCGTGCGAGATTGGTTCTTGCTATAAAAAACCATATTATTTGCTTGCATTGTAATAAACATTTGAAAAGTAAGGGGATCACCAAGTTAGAAAAACATTTATGCATGGTCAAAGGTGATATAGAGTCTTGCAAGAAAGTTAGCTATGATATGAAATGGAGGATGGAAACTTTACTTGAAGAATATCAAAATGAGAAAGGCTAGTGCCAACTTTATTTTGAAACTTTTTAGGTGCAATATGATGAGTTTGACATAGGTTCCACTTCATGTCCACAACTGATTTTGTTCTAGACCAAGACTCGTGTTTGTCTCATATTTCACTACTGCCTTTTTCCCTAAGCTTTTCTAATATATTTTTGAACTAAACTTGATCTCCAACTTCTTTAACAAAGTTATTGCTCTTTGGGTTAGTTTTCAAATGACTTTAAAACCACCTTGATCAGACAACTGTGGAGAAATTTATGCTTAGATTTATGTTTCCTACTTAAATAACCTACAAGTTAATGAATCAAACATAGGATATATCTTATAATTCCATATAAAAACATTTTATAAAATTGTTAAATCACAACTAACTTAGCCTCTGTAAAAATGTAAAATAAATCCATATTACTCTTTTCCCTTTAAACTTTACCTTGGAACTTATTTAATTTTTAGCATTTCACATTTTGTCTCCTATTTTTGTTTTCTTCTTTGTTATAATAAATCTCAATTCAATGATAGTAATAATCATAGGAATTATTATTGAAATAAGTATTTCACTCTATTTTCTTTTGTCTTTTCTTATTTCTTTAGTAGAATGACATGAACTCGTAGTTTTATTAAGTTATCCGTAATTTATAGTCATAGTTGTAATTGTAAGGATGATTGTGAAGACTAATTTGATGTTGTTTAGTTTCTACCTAAAATGTTAGGATCTTGGTCTGTTTTTATTCTATAAATTTTTAGGCTTGTTGGGAGTGCCCATCACGTCGTTTGTCAGCCTCTATTTTATGTTTATGAAGCTTGTCCGATTGCATGGATATTTCAATTAGTCACGTTACCTTGTTAGCTGTTTTTTTTTTTAAGAGTTTGTTTTCCTATTGTTTTGGTTTTCTCACCTGCATTTTATGAATTCAGATTTCACTCATTTGTTCATGAATGATACTCTGTTTCTAAAATTGAGAATCACTTTATTTTCCAAAAACAAAGGATTTTTTATTTTTTCATATGATTTTATTTTTAATTTTTTTAAATCCCTTTTGATATGCATCAGGCCTTCTTCTCCTAATTTTTTTATTCTCTCATTAGTTTTAATTTTTCTCTATCTTCTCTTAACAAAACATAATACAAACTCCAGTTATAGTTAATTCAATATTCGATCTTGTATTTAAGTATGTCCTAAGATTGCCAAGGATGAGCTATTGAAGTAACGCATAAACTTAGGCTAATGATTAGGTATACGCATAGATATAGGCAAATGTTGAAGTCCTTAGAGGTGAACCTAGAGACAATGCTCCACGCCAAACTCAAAGGTTGATCAATTATCAAAAATTAGATTAGGTAATGAAAGCATCCCTAAAGAAGTACTTTTTTTTTTTCTTTCTAAAGAATCGACATAACCTATCTATGTAGGTATTCAGTAAATTGATAGCCTGAAGAAACAAGGGATGATTTGATCATCTTGATAATATAATAGTATTTATAATGAATGGCTACCAGAGGATTCAAAGTTTGCCAGGAGGATTATAGTAAGGTTTGCCAGCTATTCCTTAATTGGAGGCGACGATTTACGAGATTATACACGCTTCATATGCTAGACGAATCTCGAGGCCCAATAATCGTACGTATCAACAGAAATATATGTAGAAATATGAGGAGCACTCCAAGGAAAATACCTGACCTAATGAATCATCAAACACGATACTTTTGGTCAATAGCATTTACAAGGAACTGTGACAGAAGCCACGAGTGCTCGAACTTATATCCTAGACCAGTAGTGCGTTATGCTACAATCTCAAGTGTGATCTCAGTAGCCATGACTGAGGTCGAGGTTATTAACCCATCTCAACTGTTGAGATTGAAAGACTCTCCATCTAAATAGAAGACAACAGGGGAACTAGTAAGCAAATCTGTTAAAAAGAATCTTTTGAGATGCAGATCCGTGAGACTGACCTTATCCTAAAGTTGTCTTCTACGCGCTTTACACCTAGTTGATCCTTGTAACACCCTTGAAAATCAGTTCCAATCACAGGAGCCTATATATTGGTTCACTCTCCTTCGCAAAATAACGACAAAAAGTAACTTGGAGCAACTGACAGATAGCAAGAGACTTCAACTGTCAGACTATGTTACAATAAGCTCATATCAACGTTACTGCACATAACCCGCAAGTGCTGCGGTAGAGTGGTTGGGGCTCCTCCTTCTTTAACTAAGATCTCGGTTTCGATTCTTAAGAATGGAGCCGCATTTGTGAGGGAGAGCTTTGCCGCCTATATGGTCCAACCCGGCTCTAATCCGGATTAATCGATTGCCCGTGTGGCGTCAGATACCGGATGGTTTAACCGAAAAAAAACGTTCTTGTACATAACTTTCCTCCATTTTTCCTTTGTTTTAACAAAATACCTTGGAACCAAAATAAATATCATATTACTTTTTTTATATTACACTTGGATATAACTTAATAATGCTTATTCTCATTTTATAAAAGAGATTTTCTTTTATATTACATTTTAAATGTTAAAATTGTTTGAAAAGCTTCTAATTTAATGCAAAAATAATTTATAGAACTATTAAAAATTCAATTAAATATTCAAACGTTTAATTTTGATGCAAAAATAACTTATAAAATAATCAATTTGTAGTAAGTCAATGTCATTTCTATCAACAGCTACAAAAAGATGTTCTCTACCAAAAGTCAACTTCTCTAAAATCACACAAGAAAAAGATTGAGGGACACTTGTGGTCCTAAGCTCTTAATAACAAAAAAAAAAAAAGATTTTTATGCTATTAGAAAAAGCAACGACTCCAAATATATGGGACAAAAAGGGGATAGCAGTTTAAACACAGGGAATTTATTCCCACCCTCACCTTCCTCAAATAAAGCATTTTCTACATTATTCCATGAATATTTTTAATAATTTTAATTAATATT
This sequence comes from Erythroxylum ulei, assembly GCA_027564395.1. NCBI lineage: Eukaryota > Viridiplantae > Streptophyta > Magnoliopsida > Malpighiales > Erythroxylaceae > Erythroxylum > Erythroxylum ulei. The sequence continues at coordinate 13,594,251 of JANITX010000210.1, read as the reverse complement.
ATAAAGTAAGTACATAATTTACTCTAATTTTTAATTTGGTTAGTTTATCGGAGAATATGCTGAATAATAAAAGAGTGGGTCCATTCCGTGCGACAACTCTCCTGTTTTGCCGCGTTCAATGTCACGCCGTCTACGTTGGGACATAGTGAGACTTTGATTAGCTATCAACCTGGAAATCTTGAAATTTGGTTTCCTGCTAAGGTTCGATTGTATTGTTTTTTGTTATTCTTGTTTGTGTGACAGGATCAAAAAATGGACGACGTGAAAGACAAATTCAAGGGTTTTATAAAAAAGATGAATACCCAGTTGTCTTCTTCTTCATCTTCTAAATTCAAGGGCCAAGGTCGAGTCTTGGGTGGTGCTGATTCTTCTTCATCCTCATCATCTTCAGCACCTGTTAATCCGATTCTTGCTCGTTATTCTCAGACCGCTAATACACGACCGAATTCGAATATCGTCACATCTGCTTCGGTTAATTCCTCGTCAAATTCCAAGCCTTTGCCTCAGAAAAGTCTCAGTTCCGATCAAAGCAGGCCCATTACTGTCGACAACTCGATTACACAGAATAAGTCCTCTGATGGGTTCGACCCTTTTAACTCTTTGATCACCTCTGGAAAAAGATCTCAGAATGGGTATTCGTTGAATGTTTATGAATGCCCAATTTGCAAGCGGGCGTTTGGATCAGAAGAAGAGGTCTCTGAACATGTCGAAAGTTGTCTCAATGATAACAGGAAGAGCAGTTCAAATGAAAAAGGTGTTGATTTTGAAGGTAGCGTCGTTGAAGATATTTCTACAATTGAATTGGAGACTCGTGTTGGGACTTACCTCTCGGGCAAGCCACCGGAGGGATCTGTGGAGGTTATGCTTCGACTTTTGAGGAATATTGTTAAGGAGCCTGAAACTGCAAAGTTTAGGAGACTCAGAATGGCTAATCCTAAGATTAAAGAGGTCGTGGCTGAGGTTGCTGGAGGTGTTGAGTTGTTGGAATTTGTTGGGTTTGAATTGAAGGAGGAAAATGCAGAAATGTGGGCAATTATGGAGGGAGCTGAGGAAAAGAGTGGTATGATTAATAAGGTGATAAGTTTGTTAGAGCCTAAAAAGGTAGAGGAATCATCAAAGACAGAAGAATGTAAGATGTCCAATGCTTCATCAGAGACAAGAGAACAAATTGAAACAAAGAAGATCGACAGGCAGGTAGGTTGATTCTTTGGTAGTGTTTGATGAAGAAAACATGATGATATTGTTACTCTCTCTGTCTTACCATATTTTAACTTGCATTGTCTTCGTTCTTTAAGTATTTTGCGTATGATTTATGCCAAACTTAGGTTACTTGAACTTGAAAGCAATATAATGCTTATTCATCTCATCTTGCTCCTACTGATACCAATTTACCCCCATTCTCTTGTCATTATGAGAAATGAGAAGCAATTCGTTGACAGATTTCAGGTCTGGAGATTGGTATTACTTAGTTGGTGTCTGATTTATAAATCTTGGAGTTGTATGGGGTTTAATGTGAAATGCGTTTGTCAAACATGTGTAAAAAGAGGGTAGGTTAGGAATGCTGTTTGCTTGACATTATATCAATTTTCACATTACAAAAGTGATTCAAAGTGAAGTATTTGATGGCGACAATTGTCTTTTCAAAACCTAAAGACAGAAGTTCCGCAATCGATATTGGAGCTCTTAAGATGGACACGAAGTATTTTCTACATAATTTCCTCCATTCAAAACTATGAGGGACTTGTTGGACTCCTAGTTCGGAAATTCAAGTATATGGAACTTGGAACTCAGGTTTTGCATGCAGTTAGTTACTTTTAGGCTTTGATATGGAATCTGACATTTCTTATGCAATTTCAAAGAAGTAGGATGTAATTACTTTTTTAATCAAACTGATGAGCTAAAGAAGAGGAATAAAAATGAAGAGAGAAAGTTATGGATTTTCATTCTTATTATTTTATGATCAATGGACACTATCCCTTTCTTGTTGTCCCTATATCAAATTTGGCTGCTCCTTGTTAATTCCTAACATGACTAGTTATGTCAATCATTTTGAGCCAATGAATATTACCATTTGATAACAAGTTAAAAACAGAACGTAGTTTAAAGAAATATCCGAAAGAGATCAGTTTCCGAATACCTGTTGTTTTAAAGTCTTTTAACAAACATGTATGCCATGTTTGGATATCAAATTTAATAATTGTTGCAAAATGGGAAATTTCTTGGTGATAAACGACACCTGTTCCTTTTCTTCATAAGTTAAGTTGGCAATTGTAGCCTTTTTCTTTTCTGGACAAGCGTAAGAGGATGAGATCGATGCTGTTCATTTAAAATTCAGTGCTAGTGATAGAGTTGACATGAATTTGATGTCAATATGCACTAGTAGATCTGATACCTTTATTTTATTGGTATTTTCCTTTCGAAAGAGGCTCACTTATTTATAGATAAGATGCAGTTGATGGATTAGGCACAGTGAGTTTATGGATTTGAAAGAGTTTAACAGTTGGTGAGTCTATTGATTTAACATCTGTTTCATTATTTACACTAAAGCAGATGCGGAATATGGAAAAAGAAAATTGTCAGATTCCTATCCTATAATGCCAAAGTGGCCTGGTGCAAGTGTCTAGTTTATCTTCCTGATTAATAGTTCTTTTAGAATGTTGCTTGGACTATCTTTCATCAACCCTCTTCCAGATTTTTTTTGATGACACTCATTTGATTTTTCTAGATTCGCGTATTCTTTTCTGTCCCCGAGAGTGTAGCTGCAAAAATTGAGCTGCCAGATTCATTTTACAATCTATCAATTGATGAGATCAAAAGAGAAGCTGATATGAGGAAAAAAAAGATTGCCGATTCTCAGCTTTTGATCCCTAAGTCATATAAGGAAAAACAGGCCAAAGCTTCCAGGAAAAGATACCTGAGGACAATGATACGAATTCAATTTCCTGACGGGGTGGTGCTTCAAGGTGTCTTTGGTCCATGGGAACCAACTGCTGCTCTCTATGAGGTTAGCCTTTTTGTTGCTTTAAATTGAAGTGTAAGCACAACGTTAAAGGGTTAAATGACAAGTTGTTCAAGAGATTAGTAGTTCTAATACCTAGACCAATGACCAATCTCTTATTGTAATTTACTGTTGCTGTTTTTATTGTTTTCTTGTGACCTGAGAGGCAATAGGTCAAAAGGAAAATCAGAAAGGCTTTTCTATTTCTAGCTTTCATAAAACTGAACTTGGATGAAGTTTTGAGTGGACGGCAGCTGATTATTCATCAACTTGTAGATCTGCTAAAACAGTCTTAAAACTTCTTTATTGGTTTGGACAGTATTTTCTAACTAATGTGAGTTATCATAAAACAGGCCTTTCAAATGACATCTTGTACCTTGTTTTCGGGTGTGTCACCTGATCAGCTCTTATTTACTCTCCCATAAAATCTCATCTTCCTTGAAAAAATCTGCTAATTGTCTGTAAAACTCATCACTTGATTCTAGATAATTATTTATTACCATGCCAACGGCTTTTACTTGTGTTGTTTTATTTCTCTTATGTTGCTGGAATTCGCATTTCCTGAGAAGGGTAATTATGGTGTGCTTGCAATTTTTATCCACTTTGTTACGAGTGACCATAACTTACTGCTGCAGTTAGTATTCCTAGTTTTGCAGAAGCTTCTTGAGCTTCTTAAAAGAATGTTATTCTCATCTTGCGGTTTCTGTGTTTCATGTTGCTTTGCTATTAGTACCTCATACACTTCAACTTTGTTGTTAGTTCGTGAGCTCAACTCTAAAAGATCCAGGTTTGGAGTTTGAGCTGTTAGATCCAGTTATGGTTAAGCGAAGGGTAATTCCTCATTCTCCAGCACCAGGGGAGAGAGCCAGAACACTGGAAGAAGAAGACTTGGTTCCATCAGCTCTCATCAAGTTCAGACCAGTGGAAACTGATTCCTCTGTTTTCACTGGGCTCTGCAATGAACTTCTTGAGATTAGTGAACCGCTTAATTGTGATCAATCTCAATGATTTTGAAGGACTTCAATCCTTTCTCTGGTGTTATATGGAAATTGTGCAAATTTTTGCTGTACTTTTCAAATTTACATATTTCACAGAATTTCAACCGGGGTGTTGGCTTCACCTCCCATTTTTCTTCATCTTAAGATTGTACAACTATAAAAAACAGTGTTTCTGTACGTTATCATGTTCTCAAAGGGTTGTTGCGTCCACGTTAGTTAGGTGCAGGTTCTATATCTTTTCTAAGAGATCTTTGCTTCTTTTTTTATTATTAGAAAGAATTTAAGAATAGCAACAATTTCGCCCAGTTTGAGTAAATGTCAACTGCTGTCTCCTTCACAAACTCCCTAGGGCTCGAAAAGCTACAATGGACGTAATTTTTTGTTAAATTTTAAATTGTGAAACTTAAAACATTTTACAATGTTCTCCAACAATTATAATTTAATAATTTAAAATAAAAAATTAACCTTATAAAATGTATCAATGTTATTTGTAGTTTAAAATTTTCTTGAAAGTTTTTTAGATTTCAGTTAAAAAATAACGATGATACACACAATATAAATTTTGTATGTAGACCAATTAAATATTTTTTACGTGAAGATTCAATTCAACTTTTAAAATTGAATAGAATTAATTAAATTTTATTCAAATTAATAATTAATTATACTTATCTTAAATTATTAATTTAAATTAAATTTAATCAGTTTGGTCATAATTAAGAGTTGGGTTGTGTTACCATATTAAAGACATTTGATTAGTCCATAAATGATGTTCATATTACGTATATTTTGTTATTATTTTTTAACTAAAATTTAATAGAAAGATTTTTCTAAAAAATTGAAAAATATAACCCATTTTTTTAGAACTTTAAAGATAAAAAATTCTAATATTTCTTATATACTATAGAAAAGTTCTATGCCTTTTATCTTAAGAATAAAATTTGGACTTTATCTATAAATTTGAAATGACTTTAACTATATTTAACCTACTTTTACAAAGTTTAAGAGTACATACTATAGCTTGATTCAATTAGAATGCATATCAACATGCTAATTACCTTTCAATTATGCTGTTAAAAATTAATTTTAGAATGCGGGCAGAGAACACATTTTATAGGAATTGCATTTACCATGTGTGGCTCCTCGGATAGTTATGTTGATCTCAGCACTTATCATTTTAAATGCTGGAATAGGAACTGAAGAAGAAGCTCTTTAGCCAACTTAAGGTCTCGCCACAAAATATTTCAATTGCCTATTAATTTCTCTCTTTAACTCTAAGTTTACCTTTTTCATTATGGCCAAATCAATACTCCTATCTATTTCTAACTTTCAAAGTAACTTAACCAATTGAATTCAAAAGTCTGAAGTATATATAGTCAAACTTTCTTTAGTTTAGGTACTACTCAAATAAAAACATAAAATTTAAACCCTAAAAAAAGTTCTCTTATAAGTCTTCAATTATAACCAAATTTTCCTATCAAAACCTGAAGAAATCATCATCATGTTTATGTTCTAATAAACTTGAGATTATTAGATCATAATCTGATTTCATACATAAAGATTGAGAAATCCTAAGTTTAAATAGATCTACCATAATTTGAACGAGTTGATTGCAGCCCTAGAGATAATATAACATAAATTTTCCAAATTAAGGTCAAATCTAATAGAGTGATTTATAAATTAGTAAAGCAATCCTATAAACTTTAACCTGAGTAATTTAATCGAAAACCTTAGAATTAGTTGTTAGTAGACTCAAGATCAACTATTAGCATATCATAGGAATCTCTACGGTCTAATAAACAATGAAACAATTACATAAAAAAAGATCAATTTGTTAAGATTTTAGGAGGATTCGAAGCCTAGACATCAACTTTCAATATCGATAAATTTCGAAGTGCTTCTTTAATTCTCTGTTCAATTTCGTTACCTATTTTATTTTACTTGCTTAGTTTTATTTTATTTTAATTAAAAATCTAAAATAAGTCTTTAGGCTAGATAATAGGAGAAGGGTAATTACTAGTATTCATCATTTTCGTGGGATCGACCCGTACTTACAGGTACTAACTACAGTTACGTTGTGCACTTACGGTTATTACAATATTGACTAACTTAAAATAAATCATTCAAACACCTTCAAGTGTCTACTTCAATTTCCTTTTTATCTCACAATTGAGAAAATATTGAATATGACAAGTCTGAGTCTTAGTCAATTACATCTGCATACTTGGAATTTGTTAATTAGGTTCATTGTTGCCTTCCATATGAGGGAGGTGCCTCTAACCTTGAATTATTTAAGTATTTATAAAAATTCATGTCTATTGGGACAGAGAGTGGATGTTATAACCTAACTATTAGACAGGGGTATTGAATGCATATGGTTCCAAATGGGCTACACTTTTGGAAGGAGAGGTTCATCTTCTTATGGAAGGATTTAAATGATAGGTCTCTCCGACGAGATAAGGACAATGCATCTTTAAAGTTCATATCTCATAAACTTGTAAATCTAATTATTCCTTTTGTGCATCAAGAGGAACTTGTGTATGAAAAAAGCTTAATCTATTTATAAATTTCTCCTAGAGAGAGTATCCCTATAGATTATTATTCTTTATTCTTTGTTGCTTAGTGCTTTCAAGTATCTTACTAAAATATATATTGTATTTATAAAAGCCATAAATGCGTAATAATACTAACAATGGCTAAGGTAATGAACAAAAGAGTCCTACCTATGTGATATTTCAAAGAAAGGAATAAGTAAAGGGTGGTGCATAGTGATGAGGTCATTGTCATCAAGCAAACCAAATAGGCTTAACAATGTGATCTTCCAAAGATAGGAATAAGTAAAGGATGACAAATAATAATAAGATCACTGTCATCGAGCAGACCAAGCCTACTATATTTGTCCATATCTCCTTATCTTCTCAATCTTCATCTCTTTACTCTTCTTATAAAGTGTAAAATGTAATCATCCTCCCTATTACAAGTAGGTTTGTAGGGTAGAAAAATGCTTCTTCCCTAACTTTAACTAAAGAAGATTGATACCATCCTTGACAAGGTTAGAAGTGGATTTGAGTTAATCTATAACATCGTCCTCCTTAGGGACATACAAAGTATAGAGGACATAACTATCATCCGCTTACATATATTTGTTAAAAAGCATCTTGCTAATGTCATTCACTTAGCATTTTATGTTTTTCCACTTTTTTTAAAGCTTGAATTTGAATTTTTCTCAATCTATCACCTTTATAAGCATAGGCTATTAAATACTTTCTAAAAAACTTATTAGGGTTGTCCAAAAGAAGGAAAAGGTTAAGAACATAGTCATAAAGGCCTGTGGTGATCTTAAGTTTTTTAAGACAAAAGAAGGAGGCTATAGAGGAATAATTGTTCAAGTGTCTCAACAAGCTTGAGAGGCAGATTACAACACTAAAAGGTCAAGTCATAAGCCTAATGGGTAAAAGAGATGGTCTTGAAAAGCAAGTAAAAACATTATAAAAGGCAACTTTAATTTTGACTTCAGTTCTCATTATTATAGTTTCAAGTGCTTCAAAAATTAAAACTATGATAATCTCATAAGTGCAACCTTCATAGAGTTTGAGGCCAACAGGAAGATTAAGTTAAACAAGTTTTTAAAAACATCCTTTATAAATATGGATATTATTGATGTGCATGGTGAGCCTAAGCCTACTTAAATTAAAGGTCATAATAAGTTTTATAGCATTAATGGAGAGGATAAGGTCACCAGCCCTACTGAATAAGATCACCTAATCTTGATAGTACAAACCTTGCTTCCTTCAATAATGCACCTCTCTTGATCTAGACACTTAGTTTTGTTTCCTTTTTTTTATTGGGGGTACAAATGCATAGATGATTGAAGGAATTTAATCCATTTATGCTTTTATTTGTAAAACTTTTCTTTTATTAATTTTTTTAGACTTGCTTTATCATTGAATAACTCTTATCTAGTATGTATAAATGTCTTACTAGGCTTGCGAAGTCTAGCTCTAATTACTTAATCAATTTTGAACAAAAGATAAATATGACAAACATATAGAGTCTAGCTCTAATGTGTTAATTAATTTTGAATAAAAGAAGAATTTGATAGGCCTGTGGAGTACATCTCCAATGTATTAACCAAATTTTAAGAAAAAAAGAACATAGCTACTTGGAGGAGTTTAGTTCATCAACTTTCACAAATTTGGAATGTTTCTAACCTGATAATTTTAGGCGTAAGAAGTTTAACTCAAATGAATTAATCAATATAGAACAAAAAATGAACATGACATGCATATAGAGTACATCTTCAAGGCCTTAACCAATTTTAAAACAAAAAAAATGCAATAGTTATTAGGAGTCTTCTTATGTGCCTTAGTAAATTTTTGAGAATTTAAACCTAATGATCGCACACCTAAGGAATCTAGCTCTTATTCCTTAATCAAATTTGAACAAAAAGTGAATATGATAGGCCTATGGAACCAAGTTTTGAAACAAAAAATGAATGTGAAAGCCTTAAGGATTCTAGCTCCTTAACTTTAATAAATTTGGAATGCTTTTAATTTGATGATCATAGGTTGAGGAGTCTATCTCCTATTCCCTAACAAAATATAAGAACTTGAGCCTAATCATCATACTCTTAAGAAGATCAGGTCCTATTCTTTAGAAAATTTTAAGAATTTAAATCTAATAATTAAGTGACAAGTAGCTTAACTCATTAGGCTACAAAAAAACAAGAATTAAACTTGGTTTTTGCAAGGCTATAAAGTCTAGCTCCTTTATATTGGCAAAATGAAATTCTATCAAGTTGTTTGTTTATAATCGCTTATAGACCTAATGCCTCTTGATTGTTTATTATTTCTTTAGCTAGGGAATAAAAATATACTTTTCTCAATATTAAGGTTTTTTGATCTGTAAGTTTTTATTTTGTATCCATGGAGATAAAAGGAAATTATCCTAAACCTAAGGCTTTTAGACTTGTAAGTTTTTCTTTTTGTTCTATGGAGCTTAGATTACTCCTTTTAAACATGAGGCTTTTAAGCTTGTTTGGTTTTTCTTTTTAAGTTACGGAGTTAAGATGACTTTTCCTCAACTTGAGACCTTTTGATCTAAATGTTTTTCTTTTTGGTGCTTGAACCTAACTTTTATGAAAAAATAAAAGGCACATTGTTGGTAATCATGTTTTTAAACGTATGAATTTTTATTAATTATTATAATGTTAATGTTTCATATACAAGATTCATTCTAAAGACATGGTACCTTTAACCCATCTAGCCTTTCGAGCTTGTAACTTCTAGGACTGATGACATGTTTTCCTTATGATGGTCCAGGACGAGGTGGTTTTAATGAGGTACGGACAATTTATGGATGACTTCCTTGGATAAATTCTCTTTAAAAAGTTTGATTTCACATGCCTAAATCTTCGAAGTTGAGATTTTGATGTCTCATATTTAAATTTTTTAATTAAATGTTCAAACTTTTAAAAATTGGATAACTTAGTTCAAAAGGTTATCTCCATCATGATGATGTGGCTGATAAGTTAATTAATGTAAAGACTAATATTTAGAGAGCTATGTAACATCTTCTTCCTTACATAATTTTTAACATCATGAAAATGCCTATATTTTAAATATATAATTATCAATATGTTTGCTCTATAAAGCTTAAAAAATCATATTAACAAAGCTGTAGGGTCATATAACCCTTCAAATATCAATCTTTACATTACTTCTTCAATCACATTAGTAAAATAATAATGGAGACAACCTTTTAAATTGAGTCTTTGATTTTTAAAAGTTTAAAATTTTAATCAAAAATTTAAAATATCGGTTATAAAGTGAAAAAAAATCCAAAAAGTTTTGACACTTTTTTTATCCCTTTCATTTTTTATATTTGTGACATCCCTACACTCTTTAATTAGTTTAAGTTTGGAGTTAAATTGATCATCATTAGCCCAAGATTTATATGCATGTACATTTAGGCTTGGTAATTTCAAAGCAACAAAAATCAAGACTTTAACTCCAATTGCAAGGTTGATGGGAGTTTCTCCAGTAGAAATTCTTAGTGTTGTTTAGTATGTTTGTAAGATATTGTAGATCTCTTTAACCTAAGTTCCTTTAACATTTTTTTACTTTGGTTTTCTAGCCTTATAGTATTATTTTATTCGTAACTTTAATTAGCACATTAGCCTATGGATAGGCAATGGATGCAAAGTGATGCTTAATTTCTATTCTTGCAAATTCTTTAAAGGCAATGCTACCAAGTAAGATCTCATTAGTTATGATTATTACTAATAAGTAATAATGTCTTGTATTTAGCCTAAATATTTAATATGTAGTATTTTCCTCTTAGCTAGTTAGCCTAAATATTTTCCTATCTAGCCTAAATATTTTCTTACAATGGCTAGTAGATTTTATTTATTAACTTGTCTTCTTTCATGTTTGCATATTTATTCACTTGTCTTATCTTTTATTTAACTCTTTACCTTGTTTTATATTTAATTAATTATTTATTTTTATATTTTATTCATACAAAATTTTATTTTGTTGGTAGTGCTGGTGTTGGTGTTAGAAACCTCTTTACTAGTTAGGAGTAAAATTGCATACTACACGACCTCTCTAGCTCTCATGTTGGATCCCATCTCCGGAACCCAACCCTCTTGACTATCATGCCGTCTTACTTGAGCGTGTTACCTTGCTTATCACAATTTCTCATGTATTTTTTTTTCACTAACACATCTCCACCTCATCCATACACAAATTCATATTCCTCTCAATATCATCCATACATAAATCAAAATTCATGAACATCAAAGGAATACTGAAATAACATTTCTAATCCCAATTACAACAATGCCTTAAATCCGAAATACATAAATCACTCGAATTAAAAATCCTTAACAATCAACTAAACCTTGCAATTTACAAAAGTAGCTCAACACATAACATATACAACTCGGGAGTGATGCCTTGATTCGCTT
>JANITX010000210.1:13562058-13583188 GCA_027564395.1 Erythroxylum ulei | reverse complement strand
TCTTTCTCTATTTCTTTACTTCTATGTCATTTTCCTATCATCATTTTATTTCGTCTTCTACATGTATATCATCAATCAAATTGAAATTATCGATGTATAATCATCATAAATTCTGATCTCAATTCCACTAATATTTTCTCACTGCAGATCATAACTCTAACATCTTCTTATTACTGATCATTACCCTTGTCCTCATATTACCCACATAATTTGTTTTATTACCCTTGTCTCACTGCGGATCATTACCCTTGTCCTCATAATTTGTTTTATTATGGGAGAAATGGTTTGAGGATATTCATTCTCCATTGGGTGAAAAGGATGACACTTGTTACTATAATATAGTCAACAACATGTGAGTAATTCATATTAGAATACCTTTAACACTCATCACATTTTCTCGGTGAAGTCATTAGCATCCCAAAAAACTGTAGGCTAGAAGTATAAGTGTCTTAAGAATCTTTGGACTAAGGATGATCCTCCTTGATCAGCCATATATACCCTTTCATAAATCTCTATAAGGAAAAATAGTGATTGAGTTTTAAATATGTATTTTGGATATCAAAAAGTGGATAAACTTTGGTACAACTACTCGTCTATGATTGAATGGCCTTAGTTATAGAGTTTTTACCTTATTTTTTCATTAGGTAACTTTCCCTATTGTAAGAAATTTTGGATTAGATATATATAATCTACTTCATCATCTTCTATGGTAGCTACCTAGTTGAGTTTCATCATCTTCTATGGTAGCTACCTAGTTGAGTTATGTTATCATTAACTCTTCTCGCTATTTATAAAATATTGAAGGATTACATTAATATTCGCCCTTGTCTTTGATAGATGATCGACCTTGTAGTTTTGTTTCCGAGGTTTAGCCTACTTGAATATGATCCTTCATTTATCTAAACTTTTCTTTGTATTTGGCCAACTTTGAACTCATAGGTGTTATTGAGTTGGTTGCCCATAAATTATGAGTCTAAACTGATGGTCATGAACCTGATTTAAAGTGAACTAGTCGTCTTCAGTCCAAAAAGTAAGGCTTCATACTCTACTTCATTTATGGACATTTTGAAGTAGTTGCCCATTATTTATTGTATGTTTATTCCCATTTACCCTTTCAAGCATACGATTATCCTACTACCGTTTTTCCTTGTTACACCATCTACATACATAATCTATGATGGGGGGTTTGTTATTGTACATATGGTTATCAAGGAATTTACTATCATCTTCTAGGGTGTCAACATTTTAAGAATGAAATCCATTATGAATTGTAATTTTAAGGAATTTTTTAAGATGTACCTAATGTCAAACTTCCCAACTTAGTTAACCATTTCACAAGTCTTCTTGATACATCTAATTTGTAAAAAATTGTCTTAATGGTAGATATGTATATATGTTAATTGTGTAAGCTTAGAAGTATGGTCTTAACTTTCTTGTGCAAATAAGTAGGATGCATGTTGCTTTCTCCAGTCTTAAGTACTTTAGATTTTGGCTTTTTAATGTCTTACTTATGTAATATATTGGACTTTAGATGTTATCTTTTTCCTTGATGAGTAAAAAATTGAGTAGACTCTTAAAATATTCTTTCAATTGTTTGAAGGCCTATTTACATTCTTAGGTCCACTTAGTCTCCTTAGAGTTTCAGACTATTTTAAAGAGTGATAGGTAGCAACCATTAGATCTCGAGAGGAATCTTAATAAAGTTGTTATCTTGCATGTTAATCTTTGTAACTCTTTCATATTTCTAGGTGCTTCCAAGAGTAAAATAACCTTAATTTTTTTGTAGGTTCACCTTTATCCCTATAAGGGTGACTTTGAATTCAAGAAACTTGCTTACCTTTAAATCAAATATTCATTTTTTAAGGTTTTAACTTCATATTATATTTATGTAGGATTATAAAGACTTTCTCTACATCCATTACATAGTCTCCTATAAGTTTTGTCTTCATAATCATGTCATTCACATATGAATTCTTATTTATATAAAACAATTTATAGAATACCAAGTTCACTAACCTTTGATAGGTTATCATGCATTTTTAGACCAAATGGAATGAATTTGTATTAATAGACAACCTTATACATAATAGAGGATTTTCTTTTTTTATTAGCCTTAGTCATCTTGATCTAATTATATCCGAGTAAGTATCCATAAAGCTTAGGGTCTAGTGTCCTAAAATGACATCCGCAAATTAATCTATTTTTATAAGGGATAGTAGTTATCTATAGGATGCCTTATTTAGATGTGAAGTAGACACACATCATTCACTTTTCGTTGGCCTATATGTCCATGAAAGCATTGGCAAGAAACTTAAGGTAGTTAACCTGTCTAATAAAACCTACATCAAGGAGTTTAGTTACATCTTCTTCTATGGCTTATTGTCTTTCTATTATGAAGTTTCCCTCTTTTGTTTTATAGGGCCTAGGAACCTTTTGCTTTCTTATTATGATATATGCATCAAACTAGGCTTGTTAAGTATAAATTTCCCCTTCACAGTATAAGTAGTTGTATGTTACCTTATTATTAAGAGAAGGATAATCTAAATCATGATCATTACTTGGTAGTAAAGAAATTGAATATAAAAGATCGTAATTTTGATAATAAGATTATTATAAGAATCAATATATTAATAATATTCTGGTAATATCTAATTAACTGCTTATTTATTGTTCCTAAAATTTGATTCCAGATTATACCCATACCCATAAAAATTGGAATAACATATTCATCGGTGCTAAATCTTTTGGTTTTTTTTTTCATTTTAGTGCCAAAACTTTTAAATTTTTAATTAAGTGACTAACTTTTCAAAACTCTTACAATTCTGTTTAAAAAGTTACTTTCTATTAGTTTTTTGTTGATATAGTTGACGGAACTACTTTACACTTAATATTTGGACATCCACGTGAAAACTTTTAGACACATGGACACCTATATAGATTATCCATAACCTATAACCCATAATCTGTAACCCACCCATTTTATTCCAAAATAACCCACATCTTTGAATCCTAATTTTCAACTTGCAATTGAAAACCCACTGTCATCTAAAAACACTTTTAAGCTCTTAGTTACTTCCTTATTCGTTTATAGATTTCATTCACTAGGTATTAGTTTCACTCTTCATTATAAGTTTTTCTGGGGCTGCTAAGAATAATGAGATACTTTAGCAAATCATGTATAATGGGACGTTTCTCTCTTTAAGTTCTTGAAGTTACTAAAGAACTTGTACAATAGTGAGCAATCAATCACCTGGTTATTTCAAGTAAGTGTCATATTTTGGACTACATTTGTGAAGTTTTGGATAACCCCTATTATAAGTTATTCACTATTGTATTCTAGCATAATTTATGATATAATTGTGTTGTTGGTCTTGCAATAAGTGGTTTATATTAGGATTTTGAGGGATTTGTAAGATCGATTATTGAGCTGCTGAAAGGCCAAGGATTTCGGGGGCTTCTAAAATCATTTGTTGAATTGAAAGCTAATAAATTTAACATAGGTACAATTAATTAGAAATAAAAAAACTAATATTTTTGGAATGCATTTTCCTCTATATATTATAAAATTATCTAGCTAAAAAACCCTAAGATGTTTTATGCTTTGACTATTCTTTGTTGTTAAATTTAATATTTTAACATGTGGCAATTTTGTCTTCTTATTATCTTGGATGAATTGAAAATTTGTAAATGGTGATTGTAGTAGCTAAGCAGCATATTGGTTTCTTAATTACTAAAGCAATTGGTAGTTGACTCTTTTCCTTGTCCAGGAATCTATCAGTACAATAGAGTAGGCTCAAATTGTCTATAGAATTAGGTTAAGTAACATGACATAACCATTAATCATCAATACTTTTTCAACATGTGGCAATTTGAAAACCATTGTACTGTTGCTTTTACTTTTTACTTTACTAAGTGAATTTTCTTATTTGAAACATTTATATATTCTAGGAAGTTTTCAACATTTTAAACCAAATGTGCAATTAGGCATTTAATAAATGAATTTACCAAATGCATGCTTATTTTCAGGTTTTTCTTTTTTAATTAACCTGAAAGATATATCTTTTGAAATGATTTTAACCATTACATCATTCTTCAACTAGTATGTGGCTTGTTCCAAACAACTAGTATACTTTATCCTTTTGGAACTTAAAAATACCATGCCATATGCTGAAAATAAATAGAAGGATTCAGAGATTTAATTATAGTGCTTGCCTAGGATTAAATGAAGTGCTTGTCTTATGCCTCATCAATAAAATGCTTATCTTGTATTATTTTCCTTTATGCTTAATTTAACATCGATTTTGTATATACATAAATAAAGATGGATGGTGGGATGGGAAATTAACTATGTTCTATAGTGGGAAGTTTGTATATGAGGAAGATGTTGAATATGTAGGTGAAAATAATGAAAGATTGGGCACTGAAATTGATAGGTTTTGTTATTATGACCTTTAGAGGATTCTTATAGAAGATGTTAAAGGACCTGAATCAAATAAGGTTATGTATAAGGTGCTAGGTGGTAGTCTATAAAATGGGTTGATGAAGGTGAGAAATAATGATGCTTATGTGATAAGATGTGTAAACTTATTACAAAATATAAGGTTATAAAGATCCAAATTTAGAACAAAATATGGATGATCTTATTAATGTTGAGAAAGAAGTTGTAGATGATGTTGTTATTGTTATTGAGCAAGAAGCTATAGATGTAAGTGACGGTGAAGTTGATCCAGTTGAGGAAGGAGAGGATTTACTTGTTGATGTAAGGATTACAAAAGAGTTTAATTCGGGTTTGTATAATGAAGAGTTGGAATTGTTTAAGTATTTAACTATTTTATTTAAAAAGGGATAATTAAAGAAAAAGAATCTAGAGCAATGCCTGCATTATACAACAGAAAAAGAGAAAGCTAAAGAAAAAAGTGCAGTTAATGATGAAGATGAGAATGATGTATAAAATGAAAATATAACAAGTTACTTCGAGTCATCTGACAATTGTAGTTTTGAAGGAGAAGGTGGTTCAGATATGGATGGAAGTTAAGACGTAAATAAAAAATTTATAGATTTAGCCCTTATAAGAAAAAGATTAACAATAGGTTTAGTATATCGTTTGAGGATTCTAACTAATTAAGGAAGGACTTCACAAGCTTGTTGTGGATAAAATAGAGTTTAAATTTATAACAAACATTAAAAAATTTATGAGAGTCAAATGTATGAGTAACTACTGTATATGGTATATGTTATCTAGCTTGGTAAATGATTTGAATAGTTTTCAAATAAGTAATTTGAATTTTTTCTTTTATTATCAATTTAGGAATCATTAGTATTATAGACTAACTACTCACATATATGTATATAAGTGAGACTTTTAAGTAGAAGCACAAGTGCAATTATGTTTTCCACAACAGAAGTGTGGGTTCAAAGTGGCTTGCTAAGAATTACTTCAATAGTTTCCTAATACTCAATGCAATGAAACTAATAGACTGGGTTAAGTTTGTGAAGAAAGATTTGAGAGTTAATATGGGCTATAGTATATGCTATAGGGTTAGAAAGTTAGTGATAAAAGAAATGAAAGAAGGTGTTAAAGCATAATATAGCAAGCTGTGGGATTACAAAAAGGACTTTTAAGGTCAAATCCTGGTAGCAAAGTTGAATTAATAGTTAAAAGGCCATCAATTGGAGATAATTTGCAGCCATCATTTTTGTATAATTTATGTGTGTTTTGAATGTTGCAAGAAGGGATTCTTAGATGGTTTTATAATTTATGTGGTTGCTTTTTGAAATGTATTGTAAAAGGCGATATATTAGCATTAGTAGGAAGAGATGAAAACAATTAGATTTTCTCTCTAGCATGGAATATGTTAACATACTGAAATGTTTGACATTTAGAACCAGTTTTTAGAGTTATTAAAGAAAGAATTGGATCTAAAAGATGAGGTGGATGGGCAATGATTTAAGATCAACAAAGGTTTAGTATAAACTTTATTTTCTTTTATAATATAAATTTACTAGTATTAGTTACTAACTAATTTTTGTTAATTGAATGTTACAAAAGGTCTTATGGAGGCACTTATTAGGCAACTCCTAAAATCTGAAGTAAGGTTTTATATAAGACATATGTTTTCTAATTAGAGAAAAAAAAAGGATCATAAGGACTCAAATTGTAAAGACTATCTTAGAAATATTGTAAGTCGTCTAATGAACTTGACTACTTAAATATTTGAAGGAGTTAGACGATGCTCATAGGGATTTGCTAAAAATTCCAAAAGAAAAGTGGTCAAGAGCATATTTCAACATATTATTGAAGTATGATATTGTGGATAATAATCTTTATGAAGTGTTTAATGAAAGTATTATTAAAGCCTAGATAAAGAAATTTATCATAATGTTTGAGGAAATTAGAGTGCTTGTGATGAAGAGATTGGTTAAGAATAGAAATATGTCAATCAAATGGATAGATGAGATTAGTCCAAGAATAAAAAAATAAATTGATAATTAACAAGAAGTTAAGCATTGATCGTGAATTTAAGAATAATGTTGCTGGGTCATTTTAAGTAATGCAAAAAGGGGTTAAAGATATTGTGAATTTAATACATATGACATGTAGGTAGAAGTTGATATGTTTCAGGAATTCCAAGTTCAAATGATATTGCTACCATCAACTACAATAATGAGTATCTTGAAAAATATGTATCACATTGGTTTTGAAGGATAAGTATTTACAAGCTTATCAATATATGATGAAGCCAATCCAAGAAGAGAAATTTTGGCCTAAAACTGAACATGAGCCACCACGACCACCTCCATTTAGGAAAATGGAAAGTAGGATGAAAAAGAAAGAAAGGAGATCTGGGAGAATTCTACTACAAGCAATAAGTTATCAAGGAAAGGGATGAAAATGATTTTTCAAACATGCCTCTAACAAGGATATAACAAAACAGAAAAAAAAAAAACATGCCCAATAAAACTTGTATCACAACAAGCTTCAACTGAAGGCCCAGTCAGTTTGATTGTAAGTTCACATAATAATTTCAACATTATTTTTTTATATATTAATTGCATATCTTTATAATTTTATTTCTTTTATATATGTATACTACCTGTTATGTTGAAGCAAATTGTACTATTGTTTCACACCAATATTAAAATCAAATAAAAGAGACAGTCCACAAATATGAGACATTATGAGATGAGGCTCTTGAACCACTAGTGACTAGACCAGTCATAACTCGTGAAAAGTTATTAATATAAAATTCAGGCTCAAAATTAATTTAATAATTAGATCAAGTTTTTAATTATTTATTACTGTTTTTATTAGGAAACAACAAATGTAAGAATGGGGAGGACAAGATCAAAAACATCATATAGTATGTAACATGTCCTAACATTGACTTTTGAATCATTTGGGACAATGCCAACAATAGCTATTATAAATATTACAACATTTAAGATAATGTCCATAACATTGACCTTAGTTATTTTTGATTGGTTTATTTTATTGATAGAAGAATATGATGTTTTTGTAATATAGGTTTTAGCTAGTAGCTACAACCTTTATGATTGTTATATAAAAGTTATTGCATATATGCTTAATCTTTGTTATACATCTACAGACAAATATTTTGACCCTTTTAGGAGCTAATTCTTTTGCCATTTACTTATTTAAAATCTTACAATGTTGAGGTGATGTAAAAGTTTCAATCTTTGAATAAATTTATGGATATTTACTTGCTTTTATGGTGAGTGGTGTGGTTTTAGAATATATGCCTCATGTAAAACATTTAAAATAAAATTAGTTAGAAATTTCTATCTCGTATAAAATCATAAACAAGTTATCTTTAATTTCATAATTGACAACATTAATAATCAGTGAAATACAAACCAATCTTTCTACTTTTACATCTACTAACAATTTTTAATGACAATCACAAACAATATAATCCTTATAATTTTTATTTTTAACTTCAACATTTCTTTATATTCTTTTAGCTTGTTCATCTTCTTCAGCAGGTCAGGGATGATCCTCAAAGCTCTTTCACACATTAGGGGATAAAACCATTAAAAAAAAAATCTACAGCCTCAATGTTGAAATTAAACATATAATGGAAAAAATTAACAAGATTATCATGATCAAAATGCCTAACAACCTACAAAACCAATTTGTTATATAACTTACTCCACATATAGGACAAAAGATAAAGCGTCTTTTAGGATTTCCTTTTCACCAGAAAGTCTGCATAACACTTATTAACCCACAAAATAGTAATTTTCTGGATCCAATAGAGTTGTTAAACTTGGGTTTGTTTTTCGAATCATAATTCTACAAACATAAATGTTGTATATAAGTAATATGAATACAATGATGGGTTTTCATAGTATTTTTACTACATCATGTGAATTGTTTAACAAGATTTGAACTTATGTGTTATTAAAACAGGTACATCCAGGAACCATTAACTTATCCAAGAGCACCTCATAACACTGAACTTGCTCCTTGGGTGGCTCAATTTCGTAAATGTCTATAGCTAGCTAGTAAACATAATGCCCATCCTTAATATTACAAAATGAATGCTCTACCCAATACACAAATCTTTTTGTTAGAAATTACTTTGGGGTTGATTACCAAGTTGATGTTCAACTCTTTTCTCTTAAATCAGGTCATATGGTTGGATGACAAGAATTCAGTACTGCATATACTCGTAACTCCCTAGCATATAAATTATACGAGAATGTATAAAGAACACAGAAACCATTTATTGTACGGCTAACAACACAAATATGTCATAAATTATGCTAGAATACAAAGGTGAACAACTTACTGTAGGAGATATCCAAAACTTCACAAATATAGTCCAGAACAAACAAAACTGCACTGATGAATATGTTATCCCGTAAAAATTAAAAAATGTTTAAATTCCATTCCATTTTTATTATTTCTTATTTTATTCATTCGCAATGAGGAAAATAAATACGCATTCTCATTTCTATCCTATCATTGCTACTTGCTAAATAATTACTTAGGAGACACCTCCCCAAATGAGGTACGTTTTTGTTCAAACTTTGCACTAGATATGCGCCTCGATTTGGGATCAAAGTCAAGGAGTAGACTTAATTAGGGTAGCAACTAAAGAAAAAAGCTTCCAAGTTGAACTAGAATTAAGTTGGCGCCGCCTGTCAGAAGCTGAAACAAAAGGACGCGTTGTCATTCTATTTTTCAACAACGCCGATAAACGATAAGTTAATGGCCACAAAAATATTGCCTCCAGGTGGAGATCATATTGTAAGTCAGCAACGGGCGATAAAAAAATTTGCATAGTTGTGAGAGCAAATTCGAATTTTGACAGAGGTAACACGAAGCAAGAACACCTCAACTATAGGGGAACGCCTTGCAGTTCAATAGAGCGCGGACTCTTTGGGTCGAACAATGCATCACTTGTGCACCTTCAGATATATCGGACGAAGAACGACGTAATCCAAATCATGGCATCCCGTTAATATCACCAACGTTTAAGCTTCTCATCTTGGAAACATATAATGACTAGATTGACCTAACAGATCATGTAATATTAGAAATAATAGATTTACATGGGACCTCAGATGCCATACTTCAACCCTATAGTTAATCTCGCACAATGGAGACCTCGTTTCGAGCTGTGTTTTAAGCGGGTTTAGTGATTCGTGTCTTGTTCCATGCTTAATGTTTGTTAATACCTAGGCTTTCGTTTTTACCTTGTTTGGTTCTCTACTATCATCTGTGATTGTTTCTGTTGGAATAAGAGGATCCAACGATAATGAATGTAATGAAAAACAAGTCTCGATTCTGAGGGGTTTTGTATGTGATAAATATGAATACAATGTTTTGTTTGTCTTCATCTGCACCACCAATACTAGTTAATCCGATTCATGCTCACTAAGCTAGTCTGATAATCTCTTAATCTACTTTGTGCAACTTGTTCCTAGATCAAATGATGGTCTAGTTTACTCCTAGGGAGAACCTATTTACATGGAATCTAAATCTTCTGTTCAATATTACTCTGTCTTATTTTGTCTCATGGAATCTCAGTCATTTATTTTGTTAAATTCACGCAGATATCATGCGGGACTCACATAAATAAATGACTGAGATTTATTAGACACAATAATACACCATAATATTAAACAAAAGATCTGAACTCATTTACATAATAGGTTAATTAAGTTGATTAGAGCGACTTTGCTCCGGTGTTAACACCTGAAAGAATGAAGAAGAAAGGTGGGGTTTGGAAAACTAAAACGTAATTTCCTCTCAGGTAAGATCGATAATTACGAAAAAAAATTTGCTATTACAGCTTTAATTTATTTTGGTAATTATCTATAACTGGAGATCTCTATTCCGTACTTTGCTCATCTTGTCGTTGACCCAAATGATGAAAATGTACCAACATAAGTAGATTATATTTCTTTAAGCCGACATCAAACACTTTCAACACTTTCAGGCACCGCAACCCATAGAAGCCCCCCAAGTCACCTATCAGATTCACACTAGCAGAAGATATACATCCCAACCAACTTCTTGAAGCTTCGCCTAGATCTTGTACGTAATCCTCACCAACTTGAACTGAACAGCCAGCTCACCCAATATGTCAAGCCTTATTACAAACTGCATTGAAGTGTCAAATGGAGCAAACTAAAATGAATCCTCCAATTACAACCCTTCTCTTATTATAAAACCTCTTACACAGTATTCATCTACTCTAATATAAGATGAAAGAATCAAAATAATACAAATGTATATGATTCGGTGGAATAAAATTTACGCTTGCTTTTTAGTTGATTCTCTTTCTTTCTCCATATGTTCGAAGAGGCTTCCATCATAAACAGCTCTAATTGTTTCTTTGTGCAGCAAACCATTCTTGTCTTTGCAAAGAACATAAAGGATCTTCCATTCTGTATAGCTAGCAAACCTACAATATGCAGCAGCCACATTTTCAGTTTTTCACTTATTCCCATTATGAAATATACCCATTTTCTTATGCACAAACGAAAATGCAAAGAAGAGAAACACAAAAAAAAAAAACTCACCATCCTGAATAGTTCTTAGGTTCTCTGTTAGCCTTGAGCATTCCCTTCAATTCGTCTGATGTTAAGGCATCAGGACGAGAGTGTGCATGCTTAGCGAAAATTTCTTCAAACTTTGCTGGAACAAACCTGTAATTCAGGTACAAAACTCGCTCTATTATTTAGCCACCAAAAAAGAAGTGTAACATCAGAGACTTTGCAAATACTACTTTTGTTTTTATCATTTCTGGTGAGTAATAACCATACCCAACAAGGACTAGAGCATGAACAACAATCAAGGGCAAATGTTATTCAATTTTATTCTTTTCACCAACCATTTAATTTTCCAACGGTGATATAAAAGTGATCACTCAATGTCCATTCTAATGTAAAATCTCAATTAAGAACACGAAATGACCCAATACTACAATCTTAACTTAAAACTTGTTATATTTATGTTATAATTACAAAGGGACAACAGTTTGCAAGATCAAATATTATATATAAGTACACAACAAGATTAAATATTAAAATTAGTACACAACAAGTTAATTATGTCACTGAATCCGTCATTTGTT
This sequence comes from Erythroxylum ulei, assembly GCA_027564395.1. Taxonomy (NCBI): domain Eukaryota; kingdom Viridiplantae; phylum Streptophyta; class Magnoliopsida; order Malpighiales; family Erythroxylaceae; genus Erythroxylum; species Erythroxylum ulei. The sequence goes on along the minus strand of JANITX010000210.1, from coordinate 13,571,579 downwards.
GTCAGGAAATATTTAATTGCTAATTAAAGAATATATGTTTAATTCTTTATACCTTCCTTCTGTGTCATAAACACCAGAATCGCTACCGTGTTTGGCTCTGTGGATATTCTTTATCTCAATAGGAAATAGCAGAGAAGGAAACTTTCCCTGCAGGACAAAGGAAATTGGTAAATGGAAATATGAAATATGAAAAGGTGTAGACTTTAGACCAACTCAAATAATACACAACACCACCCATGGAACTAACTTTTGTTCTCAGGCTAAGTTTACACGTACGGCTTAAAAGAATGATGTAGAAGTGACAAAAGCACGAAACCCCACAACTTGCTTATAATGATAGGTTTACTGGAATTATAATTTACAGGTAAATCTGGTATTAGGCCACATATGTAATGATAACGAAACTAAAAAATACCCATTTTCACAAGCTTCGGATAGAGTTCAGCAGAAACATAGAAATCGACTCTAGTGCCGTTTTCACTTTTCATTGGTACGCCAAAGCACATGGCAGGATACCGTACGATTTGCATTCCACTCAACGGAACATCAAAATCGTTGCACTTTATTCTGTTAAAGTCACTTCATCATGCGTTAAATGGAAAAAAGCGAGCACTTGCTATCCAAACGATGAAAGTACGGGCAGATACTCACTTCAGATAATTACTAATTCAATCTTTAATTAACTATATTTGTCTTAGTAAACAACCCAACCCTTAATTACTTCTTTCACTGTGACAAATTTTGAGTTAAAAACTTTTTGATACGCAACTCTGTCGCTGGAAAGTTAACTTTTTCTCGAAAGTAAGTTAGAGGGTGGTTGTTTACATTTTTGTTTTTGTTGAAAGAAAAACAGAAGCAAACGGCCTTTAACTTTTTGACAAGAAAACAAATGATTGATTACAAAATGTCTAGATTGAAATTTCCGAAGTGAGGGGATAGAACAAGAAGGGGATATTTACGAAAGAAATTATGTAGAGAAATAAAGAGGAAGACATACAGGGCGAGTCTTCTGGCTAAGAGCAACATTGATGAAGATGGCACCAGCGGTGGACAACAGTAGACCACACCCAATAGCCCGAAAACCTGTTAAAATCCCAACAACGAACAACCACTTTATACAATATTCCCGAGAAACAATAGCAAAAAGTAGAACAGTGCACAGAAACTTATGTGCATAAGCAGAGAAAAAGAAACCACCTCTGAAGGTCTCCCATGGGTAGACTATTCCATCTTGGTTCTGGTCAAAGAAGAAAACGTGCTTCTGCAAGACGCTGACATCGCTTGGCACAAATTTCCCTGCAACAACATAGTTTCAAATAAACAGAAACTTTACGCTTACACGTCGAAAAAATGAGACGGTGAAGAGCAAAATCCACCAAGAACAGAAAGACGATGAATTGGGTTACCATTATTATTGGCGCCGGATAAAGAAGAAGTGGAAGCCATGTCCAAACTTTGAAGGCGTATGAAGTTAATCAGGGATTGTCGAGGAACAAAGCAAAAGGTTTGTTCTTTAGGTGGAGGGCTGGAAATTGGAATCTCGATGAAGAACCGAGTAGAAGATCGCTGCATATAAAGGAAATAATAAGAACGCAACTTATTCCCGGCTGCTTAAACCTTTTTGGAGTGCGAACATAACTTGATACACAGCACAACACAACAGCTCAACAACCTGTGGATAATATATTATATACTATAAAAAGGTTACATTGTGTGATGTGACGCAAAAGAAATTCAATGCTTTGTCTGTCAAACTTAATGTTAATAATATGCTTTCGGCTGTAACGGCAACATGAAATGAAGCAGTCTTTGTTTTGTTCCGTTGTGCACATTATCTCTTAGTTGTACAAATTCCCCCCTTCCCATGGCTCGGCTTCGGCGGCTTGGTCGCACAAGCAATCTGGGACTTTGTTATTCTAGCCTCCGGAGTAATCGCCATTGCTGACGCGATCGCACAAAGCATAATACTTTTTATTTAAAAAACAAAATTAAAGATCAGAATTACATTAGATGATTATTATAACTAACTTGAAATTCTCTAGACGACAACAAAAGTCAAGAAAACGCGTTGACGATGTTGTAATTGGTAATTAATTTGTCCATAAAAACATTAGTTAGTATTGTTACGTGTTATTGTTTAAATCTAAATGGTTATATATTGATTATAATATTAGTAAAAATGAGAGTATTATTTTACAAAGTGGTTTTAGAGTTCATTAAATTTTTTAATCAAACCAAGATAATTAGAGTTTTATCATTTCTCATATGCAAAAATAGTGGCGTATCAAATTTGACAAAGAGACACAAAAATATACATATATGTATAGAATAAAGAACTTAGCAAAAATTAATATGCAAAAAGAAAGACCTTAGCCAGAAATGTCTATGCCAAATTGCCAATTAAGCAACCTTTCGATCATCAATCATCTCATCAACGAAAAGAAGGAACACAGATTGCGGGGAAAGATAAAATAAAAGTAACTTAGAAGCAAACTGGCATCTAAATCTCAAAATATGTGCACGCAAACGCCTTCCTTTTTCATTTTCTTTTCTTTTCCCTTGGGTATTCTTCCTTTTTTGTTAATTAGTTAGCACCACACGCAATGCTTTCCCGGCACCAAGGGATTGAGAGTTTTCGGATGCCTCACACGTTCCCACTAATCATTGTCCACAAATTTTGAATTATTTCAATTAAATAATGATAATTTAGGGATGAACAGATCATAAACGAGAACACTCTGACTTTTGCACTTGAAGCCTTTTAGTAGTTCTGTTATGTTAACTTCAAGAACATAACAGTATCGATGTTGCTTTTGATAATTTATAAGAGGTTAATGCAAACAATAAGTGTTTTGTTAAAATGTCCACGTTGCCTTTACATTATTTATCATATTGACACACTGGCCAATTGATGATAAACGACACATTATAAAATATTTATCAATTTAACGTGCTTAGAAGAGAACAGCCTGGATTTCTTGCCCGTTGAATCATTTTGAGGAGTCGGTCTGAATCTCACCGAATAATACCAACTCGTGAACGTAAACGGTCAGAAGTGGAGGCCACTCCAATGGATGTTTCTGAAACATGTCGAACATGAAGACATACAACGTGGTTGAGATATGTTGGAGTCAAGTCTACATGGGCCGACTAGATATACATCATGTAGTTTTGCCCTTCGAGAAAACATTCACTTGTTATAGGAAAACACGAAATAGACACTTTAGTTCCCGAATGCCCCAACAGTTAACCCTTGCTTAAATTGAATCGATTGCCTTCCAAGTTATCAATCAAAACCTAACTGGAAACTTCCAAACTTTAGAATAAAATTCATATTTAAGCAAGCTTAGCTTTCTGGCGCTACATGATCAAGCAGTAGTAGTAGTATAGCTATTTACAAGTATAGAGTAACTACAAGATAAAAAAGTTAAAAGGCTTACAGAAATTATAAGGATCTTTTTACGAGGAATCATTTATCTAAATCTTGCTATGCCAAATTTTTTCATTACGGGTCATGTCCTTGGTAAGTTCTAATATTATCATATCATTCTTGATCACCTCCCTCATTTCTTCTTAGGTCTCCCTTTCTTTCTTTTACAGTTTCTAAGTACGATCTTCTCACCGGAGCATTTGCTCTTAACATATCCAAACCACCTAAATTTTATCTCTCTTAATTTGTCAATAATAGTAGCTACCTTTAATTTGTCCCTTACTATTACATTCTTGACCTTATCTCTTATAGCAAATTTTTAATTTAAAGGTAAACATGTAATTAATGAGAAAATAAAATTATATTAGACAAAGTATATCTATGGACAATTAAAAAATGAGGTCCTTCACATCCATATAATGCATAAAGAAAGTTATTGAATAATTTGTTTGAGGTCATAAGTCTCTTATTTCTAAAATATTTGAATGGAAACTATAGAATACTATCTTTGATATTATCAACTTATTTATTTATTGGATGTTCAAAAATAAAGCTTAGTTTGGTGAGATAATTATATCAATGGAGATAAACAATTCATCTGGAATACATATATCTGCAGTTGATTTAGAAGATAAGGATGATTATATTTTTGAAGTAAGACAATTATTTAAGTTGAATGAAACAACTTAATTACAAGGAATAAATACATTTTGAATTTCAAAATTAAAACAATTAGTTTAAAAGATTAAGCTAGTTACACGTTTTAGAGATTATTAGCTAAGTAAAATGAGTCAATTTACCTTGAATAATATATAAATAAAATAAAAAGAAAGGGAGAAAAATAAGAAGAACTAGAGAAAAACAAAAAGAAAGTTAAAAATTAAAAGGCATTATTAACTTTTCAAATAATAAATTAAATAAAGAAAAAGTTGTAGCTCTCTTTACAAAATATAACACATATGTAAAAGTATTACAATTTTCAGAGAAAGGGCAAAAGCAAAGTTGGATTGTTGAGGTTCCAATAAGTTTGGTAAGGCCCAAGCTCGACTTGAACGGTTTGATTTGAGTTTGAGTCTAGCTCAAGGCCCGATTAGCAAAGTTGGATTGTCGAGGTACCAATAGGCTTGGCAGGGCCCAAGCTTGACTTGAACAGTTTGATCTGAGTTTGAGTCTAGCTCGAGGCCCGATCGGACCTAGAGATTTAAGCTTGAAGCCCAACCCGATCAGGCTATTTGGCTCAAAGAGTCATCAAGCTTTAGCCTAACTCCTTTTTTATTATTTTATCTTTAATATGTATATATAAAAATTTGAAATGTATATATAAATAAAAAGATTATATTATAAATGAGAAATGCAACATTCATTTAATTAGCACAATTACTTATTGAAAAATGTACTTTTTTATGAATTTATATATTAAACTTACAAAAAATGTTAAAATGAATAAGTTAAAGCTAAATTCATTTTTAAAAGAAGTGAAAAAAAGAGTATATTATATATGAGAAATATAATATTCATTTTATTAGCATAATTGCTTAATGAAAAATGAGTTTTTAATGAATTTATATATTAAACGTACATAAAATGATAAAATGAATAAGTTGAAACTAAATTCATTTTAAAGTAAGTGAAAAAAAATATTATATTATATATAAGAGATACAACATTCATTTAATTAGCACAATTGATTAATAAAAATGAGTTTTTAATAAATTTATATATTTAATATACATAAAAAGAACAAATGAATAAATTGAAACTAAATTCATTTTAAAGAGAGTGAATAAGAAAGATTATATTATATATGAGAAAAGAACAATCATTTAATAAGCACAATTGCTTCATACAAAATAATTTTTTAATAAATTTATATATTAAACCTACATAAAATGATAAGATGAACAAATTGAAACTAAATTCATTTTAAAAGGAAGTGAAAAAATTTGTATTGTATATGAAAAATAAAAAAGAATATATTATCTAAACAAAAGAATATCATCGTGCTAATATTATCCCATTTTTTTTAATGATACAATTTACATAAAGACAAATGAAATTTCCAACTAATGTTGGAGTCTTGAAGAGTGGACACTAGAGATTGAAAAGTTGATATTGAAGTTGAGAATTTGCAAAACAAAAAAAACACAAGTAAATAATTGTATCTTCAATTATAAAATAGTAATGAAATCATATGAAAAATAAGTAATTCCAAAACAAAAATTAAAGATAACAAACCTGTAGTGCAGAAAAGCGGATAATTAATCATTATGATTGTCAATAGTTTGCACAACTTCATCTGCATGTATAAACATTATTATGTAAATAATATCTAGTATTGTAATAATTGCATTAAATGAATATTAAGCACATGATAATAATTAATAAACAATTAAATATAGTTTCATCATCAAATATATTACCGAAATATTTTTAAGTTGAATGACTAGTCACCTCTGCATGAATACCTATGGCTATATTAATATAAAAATTAAAAAACAATATAATATGAGAAAATATCATAAAATAGACAAAATTAATATATCATAAAGAGAAAAGTTTATCCTCAATATCTTCTTCATCTAACTAACTTTGGGCATACATAAGGGCATTCACAGTACCATGAAGTCAAACATAATGAGGACTAATAACCTGAACATCAAAACTAAAAGCAGATTCCAAAGTAATAGTAAATGATGGAATTGCTAACAAGTATTATGCAATTACTTGCATAATAAAAAAATTATTTCTATGATTCTTCCTCCATTGCAATACATTGAACTCCACACCTTCAATTTCAGTCTCACAATCTTCTATCAAATATTTGTCCAACTCCATCATAATGTAAAAAGTCCTAACCCTTTATTCTTTCATGAATTCTGTAAATGAGAGTATCAAACTGCTCTTAGCAGATGATCTCGAACTTGAACCTAAAGTTGGAGCTAAACAGTCTAAACTATTTCGATCTTGAATTTTATCGAATCTGAGTTGATAATCATTAAATAAATCATACTAGAATTGTTTAATGACATCAACATGCTCTTTAGCCTGATAGCCATAAAACATGTTATATATAAAATTAACCTCCTCCATCTTTTATCTCTGGTCTAACATAGATATGATTGCCACAATACCTCCAACCATGTACCAGTAAGAATTAGGCTTTTCTGTCATCTGCTCTCCTATAACTTGCATCACCTTATTGGAATCAAACATCCAATCAAATAAAGCTTCTTGATCTCACATATATTGGGAAAGCAACTATACGATGGTGGATATTTTATCCCTAAGAATAATTCAGTAGTATTATAAAATATTCCCTTTGCACAATGTTTTTTAGCTAAGTCTTATTGCTCTTTTGTAAGTACATAAGTATACTGAGTATCTCTTTGTCTTAGCCTAGTAAACACCTCAACATATAGGATTTCTAACTCTATCTTGAAGATGAAGTTCCATCTGGTAGGACAATCAAATACCAACTTCTTCGTCCTCAAAATACATAATTGTGGTGTAGTATCTTTAAAACTTTTAACTCCTTTTGGTGTTGCACTTTAATATATTATAGTATTTCGAATCAAATCTACTAATTCCTCTATCATCTCCAACCTATCCTTTATAATTAAATTCAAAATATACGTTAAAAAAATGCATATGAAACAACCTCCCAATCCGTAACTTATTCCTCACCTTTTGAATCATTGCATCATTCTTGCTAAAATTGTCAATCGTTATGGTAGATAACTTGGTGTCAATATTTCAATCGATTAAACACTCGATCAACATGATTGCCAACCTTCTACTTGTATATGGTACCGATTATAAATAAATCTAATATTTACAAATATGAAAAAATATTAATTATAACATAATAAAAAATGTAACAATATTAAAGGATATAATTTTTCTCAGTATTCTATTACGTAAAGACCGATCATTGTCAATATAATGTGACATCACTATCATATAATCCTTTTTTTAATTATTAGCTATCCATATATTTGTTGTGATGGTAACCCGTCCTTCAATACTCAACAAAGTTTTTAAATTTTCATTATTTTGATCCTTGTATATCTTTATAATATTTTCCTTTGAGTTATTCCGATTTGGGATCTTGAAATTCAATTGCAATGAGGTAAGAAACATCCTAAATCTTTTGCTATCAACTATAGAGAGCGGATGTTCATCACCATTGACCATAATGGTCATCAACATTCTTGATATGTTATTATAATTTATAGCAATCATTTCATTCTTCCCTCTCATTAAGTTAGGGGTAAAAAACTTTTAATCCCCTAATACGATCTTCTATCTATTACACGAATTCAAATGTCTCTTTAAATGAGAGGTTCCATCTTATGAATTCCCATCCAAAATATTGTGATAATATGTACATTTAGCCTTCCCTACTTCATCCATTGATATAGTCTTGTTAAAGTGAATTCAAACACCACTTTTCAATGGAGCTGGACTTCTATCTTCAATTTGTACTAGATTAGAAGTATCAGCTTGTATACTCTTAGGTACTATAATAGAACTTTCTACTAAAGGAATATGCTCATCCATTTGAAATAATTAACATATACAACTATATAAGTTGTTCATAGACATTTACATGTATACATATACTTTTATCATGATGATGATGATGATGATGATAACATCCATATTAAATACATTAAGATGTTATTACTTGAATTTATATGCATTAATTAATGACTATCTAGAATTGACAAATCCAATCTAAATTTTTTTTCCAAAGGTTGCTCAAATCTTAGTATCATCACCTTCACACTAATGACATTTATATATAATCCATGATAGGTGTATGAGATTATAGATTTCTTTCTATATCAAAGATCTGTAAACTTTATCTTTTTCTATATGTTGAAAAAAAAAGTTCTTTGCTTGCTAATAGTTAAATCGGTTGCAATTTATGATAGTTCAATCCAATTGTTCAACCTTGTCAAACTAAGTGTGATAATGGGAAAGGCCAATATGCATTCATTTTAACATCCAAAAAACTTAGTTCATTTCTAAATGAACCATCATCTTGATTACTATCCTAATTAACATCCAAAAAACTATTTAGAATAAAGGCACCAATTTGATTAAAAAAGATACCATCATGAACAAAAATTAGCAACAAACTAAATCTTTATAGATTGCAAAATAACAAATCAAAGAAATATAGTGCTTTCATTTCCTTCCTAACAAAAGAATCAAAATGCATCTTTTGTATAAAATAAACAATGACACGAAGCATAATAATCATCAAATAGAAACAAAACTAGAAAATAAAATCACAAATATACTTGAATTCCCTAAAAAACATAAAACCTTACCATTTATTGGGAAAAGGATAAAGCCACCAATCACAGAGGAGAAACACAAGAATAGGTAAAGCTCTCGATTTTCAAAAAGAGTCAACTGATTGTAGATGAGGCAGTACAATGGGAGGGATACCAAATATGTTCACTCGAAGGCTGAATGGAGGGAGTGGGATGAAGGAGTGTCAAACTTGGTAAGAGAGAGTGGGGTCTTGGGGTGGTTTTAACTTATACTAAAAATAATGTCACTGTACCTAGGTGTAAAATAAAAGCTCCAAGAATAAAATGATGTTGTTTTATTTAGCTGTAAAACAATATCATTTTACTTAGGCATAAAATAAAAAGACCCCTAGAATAAAATGACATTTTTTCACATCATATATTATAAAACCAGAATTCCACTTTCTCAACATAAAATGACGTAATTTTACATTCATTTTAACCATTCGGGACTTTGGTTAGGCTAAGACTAGAGCTATTAGGCCTAAACCAAGCTCGAGGCTAGACTTTTAAAGAACAACTTTGGCCTAAAGGCTGATAGAATAAGGCCTGATGTAATACCCGGTATCTAGTTTACTCGGTACACCGAAATAAATCGGTATTTGAGACTAATGTCATTAAAATCACATAACAGTGAATAATAATTTTTTTTAGAGGCGTCAATTTAATTATGTATGACATTTTTCGGTAGTCACAGGAAATTATACGAGCAGATGTTGAAAAACAGTACAAGAATGGCAATTTTGTAAATAAGTGGACATGAGGAG
>JANITX010000210.1:13507382-13520570 GCA_027564395.1 Erythroxylum ulei | reverse complement strand
TAAAAATAAATGAATTATTTTATTTTATTATTATTATTAAATATAATTAATTTTAAAATATCTTCAAAATATATAAATTTCAAATATAGTTTGATTAAATAATTAAAATATATTTAAAATAAAATTTAATTTTTAAACTATTTACTTAAAAATAATCTTATTAATAAATATTATATGAAGATTAAAATAAATTTAATTAATTAAAAATAATTTAGCTTTAAATTTTATCTCATATGTAATTATCATTAATAATAATAATATAACTACTTTGATATACTAAACAAGTTTTTGTTTTTATTTGAAAGAAAAACTCAAACAAAAACAAAAAAAAATACAAAAACTATAACAGAAAAATAAAAATAATATCAAACAGTCCCTAAATTTCCTCCTATGCTTCATATATTAGAACCACTCCCTTTTATAATTATTCATGTACATCATTTTATTTTTCTTTTCTTCATTTAGTGAAAGGCCAAAACCCCAAAGTTAAGTTCAATGGTAAGATACCGCATATGAAAACTTGAGAGTCCGTAGAATAACACTAAGGAAGCTTGTTCTTTATTTAGTAGGTCGGGTAGGCATATAGGGCTTAGATGATACAAATAACAAAAGATGCCTGGATGACTACGCTTATGAACTAGAAGATCAAAGCCTACAATAGAAACTCACAGATGTTTTTATTGCAAAATCAGGCATGCAGAAGAAATAACTACCAAGGCTCTTGAAGTAGCCTTGCATTTGATGCCATCAGTACTTTGTAAACACATGCCACATGAATGAATTGTTCTCATGCTGGTAGATCCTCAAGCAGAAATATTCGATCAAATATTGAGTCGCATTAGTGGCACAGCAAATCTTTTGAAATTGTCAAATACATTCACAATTCATCAATGCTCCAACTTATTTAGCCACGGATTAATTAAACTAATATCATCTGCTCATAAATAAGGTTACATATAAATGGCATTGGGCCGGCAGAAGAAAGAGGATATTTATGTACAATATCTTGTTTACTCAACTTTCACGTCTTAAAGAATACAGCACCTCAGCACCAGTCCCTTTTGATCCATCCTTGAGTCTTCATTTCCTGCAATAAAATTTGACATGAATACTGAAAAAATAATCAATATAATTAGATAGGAAAGATGTTTTTGAGTCCTGCTGCCGATAATGCCCCAACTATCATCTGACCCTATTAGTTCGGAGTTGATGCAGATCTTCATACGCCATGAAGAACTTGTACTTACATCTGCCTCACCCTTAAAAACTTCCAGACTAACCACATATGGATACCTAACCTATTCACTTCAGGTAGAAAACTACCGTTCATTACTAGGACATCTTCAGAGTAAGCAACCTTTTCTCATTTTGTTTAGTCCTTTATAATTATCTGTTCTAAACACCAGCTACATCCCTTTCATAGAGTTAACAACTATGATTTATTGATTGTTTTTTCTATTGATTTTCCGTACCTTAAATCAATTAAAAGAATTCACTATGGAAAAGGGAACAAGATGGGATAAAGTAGATTTTAAAAAGCTAAGGGGGACGGAGGCTGATTTGGAAACTATGAGTAGCTAAGTTTATGCAGAAGCAAATATGAGATACCTTCAGGAGGCTGAGCTAGCTTCCGGTTTTGTGGTGACATCATTTCTTTCTTTAATTGCATTAATATATCCTCCATTGTATACTCCCTCTGCCAATTAGCAAGCATTGGGAAAAGGCGTGGTTCAACCTAATAATGAAATCGTCAGCAAGGTTAAGATCAAACCACTAGTGAGCAAAAAATGAACAGGCTAAAATCACCTACCAAACCAGTTTCAGGATTGACACATGTCATATTAATTCGAGTTTGGAACCTCACACTTGGTGGATTATCGGGATAATCCTTGCCACAGAACAGTTTCAACTGATAAATGCGCCCTTCATGTACAGTCTGGCAACCAAAACGATGAAATAACTTGTGTTGTTCTCCAATATTATAAAGAGTGCAGACAGTATTGCAATACAATCAAGTTGTATGTTCATAGACAGGAAGCATTACAGAGAAGCGATGCATACTCCAAAAACTTGATTTTCCATGTTTTTCAAAGAACTGCTTTGACTTGACAAGAATTTGGCAACATTTAACTGAGAACTAAAGTAGTACAATGGGAACAGTCTTTAATGGGTTGAAAGCAGGTTTAGATTCAACAATCATCTTGTTATAAACCGGCCCCAATTTGTATACGTGTCCTATACTAGCTTCTTTCTTAAAGAATCACCATTTTAGAAACTTCTTTAACCAAAAAAGAATCTCTCCTATGGTTCTGAGATCTAAATTCCCCGCCTGCAGTTTAAGAAGCTAAAAGCAACATGCAAATCTTTTTTGACAATCAGCGTTTAGCTTCAACATCTAGATTTTAGGATCTCTGACAATTCCATAAAGCTTATTTTTCCTACTCTAGATTGGACAAATGTAAGACAAATTGCATATTCCCAAAAGTACGTTTCTCAAAGCATATGATCCAGATTCAGAACAATAATCATACAGCTGACCAATCTATATATCTGCCGTTGTCTTTCTACATGCACACAAGCAAAATTTGTACCCCCAAAAAGACATAAAAAAAGAACAACTAGCACTAGTTTTGTATAACAAGTATAAAGGAAAATTTAAGGAGCTCCTAATCCTAAAGAACACCACATTCCTAATCTAGCTAATTATCCATGGGTGTTATGGATTCCCTGCTTATGTTCTGGAATTGAACACAGATATGTACATCTGTGTTTTTGCACCATCATATGTGCTTTTGCACCATATCAAACATGGTGCATGTATATCTATACATGCTATAAGAGTATGTTCCTGTTCTCATTTTGGGTCATGATTGAGATTTCCAGTATAGTTTATCTAGCTAACTGACTCATAATGTTAATAGGTTTATCGGTAAGGAATTTTTCCCCAGATTGAAAACCTGGCTTTCTACAAAATATTACCTTTTTAGAAGACAATGTTTTTCTAATGAATTCACAAATGAGAAAGAGTTACTGTTGAATATCACTTAAATAGTGAAAACACGATCAACATGTGAACAACCAAAGCTATGCTCATTGAATTATGCATCATGGGGCTAATTTAGAAATCATCTAAAATTCAACCTCCTAATCCAACCTTGTTGCATAAGATACAATGATAAAGTAAAAATGACAATATTCTAGGAGAAAGGAAAAGCAAAATGCATACACTGGGGGGGCCAATAATAGTCCCTGTCCATGACTGCATGTAGACATCATCAGCATCATCCATTCCGTAGCTGACAGTTCCATCACCAATTCCCTTCTCCCCTCTTTCAAGCTCTTCCAGCAATCTGAAGTTCCTAGGCACTGTAGAGGATGGAGAGTTTCTATTAATTCAGAGAACCTTCACTTCAGGTTTAATAACCTTTAAGAAAACAAAACATGAGAATTTCCCACACATGTGGTGCCAGTGAATTGCAAACAATACCAAGGTAGTTCCAAAAATTATGTTCAAAATGTAAAGGCATAAAGACATGCAAATCCAAAATATCAGATGAATCAGATGGCAAATATAAGCCAGACCTTCAGGACAAAACTTCATGATCACAGCTATAAATGTCAATCCAAACCAAACTCTGAATATTTTGCTCAAATCAATATCACACAGACACAATTTGCTACCTTAACTTACAAATTGTTAGTCATTCTGTTCATTCAGAGTGAGCAATATCCAGATGCTCGTACATTGACCTCAACTATGTTAGGATTACTGTATCTCTAGCTTGAGAACTGTTAACTAGATATAAACATGATGTGCTAAACTAGAAGTCTTGAACTAACTTACATAAGATTTGGAAAGCTAAATATAAAAGGATACAAAAGCAACTCAATCACTTCGAAATAATCAACATTTGCAATCATAAATCACATCATAAATAGAGCAGTTAAGAGTTTATAAGCCCCCAAACTTACTTCAATCCACTTAAGTAAGTAACTTAAGCTCCCATAAATTCAGTAAAATATCCTGCTTTGCTACAGGAATTTGTTATATTTTCACTGTGCCCAATAATATTCCTATCACCTTTCATGATCTACTAAAGCAGTTTACTATGAACAAGAAAAAATTCTCATAGTGAGAAAATTCCTTTCGTTTTTGTTCATGTTTGAGTTGGGACGGCATAAGTGGGCAGAACAAATTGAAAATAGTTAAGAAAATGGATGTTCGGAGCCAATCCAACATATATGATTAGGAGAAGCTTATGATTGACAAAGAAAATGATTTAAAAAGTAAGCCGAAAGAGTTTCAAGAGATCTTTACAAACTGAAACAAGAAAAGGTAGTGATTTCCGAGTGAATTAATTAATAGAACCTGTGAATACTAGTTTCAAAATCATCGACTAAACCTCTAGTAAGTCGGAGAAAACAAATTGGAAATATACCTCATTTCCTCAAAAGCTTCACAATATGAAAGCAACTCTAGCTTCTTACCAGTTATCATTCTTATTTGGGAATTTCTCGTTATATTACAAACCATTGTTACCGTAGAAGCATATTCAACTAGAACCTCTTCTAATCCCTTAAATGATCTCATCATCACACAAGTTTGCCAATTAATTATCTAGCCACCTACAATCTAGTCCTGCATATCAGCAAATACATAACCCATTCACTTTAAACCAGTCATAAAAAATTACCGAAGACTTATACTCTCCTTCGATTTCTGTTCTCTATGAGGTTATACCTTGAATTCTGACACATACATTATTAGGCGCAGAGAAAGATCTCACACAATTCCAACGTCAAACACCATTATATGCACAGTTTCACCAACAAAAGGTAAAAAGCAAGAAAATTTTTCAAAGATGCTACAAAACCCATTCCGGAAGGCCATCGATAGCCATAAAGAAAATAAAGTAAAGAAATAGATTGAAGCCTACTTACCAACAACCCTTGATCCTTCGCTACCCATCGCCCTCCTGAATGTAGAGTTGACAGAAATCGTAGCTAGGGTTTCTGGTTCGATGGAATACAAAATAATTGAGAAAGTTTAAAGAAGGAGAGATCGTACAGAGACGCTGAACGTGCCAAGTCCGAAGTCCGAACTATTTATGATTCCAACAACCACAACCTTAAAGTCCACTACTAAGGTCCAACTGGGACTCTCTCTAAATACTCTATAAGTGAGAGAGTTCTATTTATTTTTAGTTTTTCACTTACGAAATCAGAAAATTGTTTTTTAATCAAACTAAGATGTCATTATAAATAATATTGTCTTATTTCTTAATTAACCATCAGAAGTAGAAGTAGTATTTTAATGTTATCCTATTTTAATTGAAGCTATAAAACTCTACGAAGAGTTAATTACATCAATGAAATCTATTAGTTTCTTGAAAAGAAAACACTTACATACTCTTAATTGAAAAGAGATTTTTAAAATATTTTTTATTTAAAAAGAATTATATTCTTAAGATGTATTCTCAAACTGTGTCTTAGAATTTTTACTGGGTGTTGTTGTAAGAAATTGTCAATTGTTGTAACCTAAATCTAAAATTGCAAATCATAGGAAATTTGTGGACAGGTATCATAGAATTTATTTATTATTTAAAACAAAAAATCTATATGTGGAAGTATTATATTTATATAGTTAAATTTCAAAATTAATCATAAAATAAATAAGGAATAAATAATTAACAATTTTGGTAGAACTAATAACCGATTATATCTATAATTCACTGGTCATGAAGAATATAGAAACAGGAGGTTCAAGTGTAGTAAATAAGCATAACACGTATGTGTTATTACAATGTGACCTAATTAATAGGCTGCATCATCATCTACCATGTTTCTGCGATTAACATACATGTTATAATTATCCTCCCTTGGAGACCTCCAAATGTCAATTGGTTTATGAGACCCGACCCCTAGCCCTGAAGCTTTAGAGTATGTCCTGAATTCCGCTGTGGATCGATCACGGAACTGTCGGATTACAAGAATTGATGCTTGCTGCGCGAAAGAAGAAGTCAGTAACATATCTCCAAGAGCTCCAAGTTCCTCATCTTCACTCCATTCTGATATTCCAGATGTCAACGGCGATTTTAATTCTTTGCCTCGACCAACAATGTACAGATCGAATTCATCATACGCTGATTTTATGGTTGTAATTATTTCATCCCCGTGGCTCACCAACTTTTCTACATAAGTTACGGATTCGTCACACATTGTCCTGAACCTGAACTCGTTGATATACTCATCGTCAAGCTGTCTTTCGAGTTCAATGTCTTCCATGAACGAAGCTTCTTCCTCATCATCCAGGTGGCCTCCACTTGTCATCGCATTTATTGCTTCTTTGCTTGGAACGAACCGAATAATTGTTAGGTTCACTTTATTATTAGAACTTGTAATCCTGGAACCGTATGACAAGGCTTCGCGATCGTCAGCTCCGCCTATGAAAATGACGGCGCAATTCTGTTTTGATGTGTTCTGGTCAGAATCCTCATCATTACTGATAGAGCTAAGGCCACGATCGATGAATAACCCTATGGTACACGGAGCATTTGCGAGCAAGTTATGGTTAACAAGTTTGACAGAAGCGTTCTCTTCTTGGAGCATACCATCACCACCAGGTTGCTTGTGGAATGGGATTAGAAGCAGTGTCACACGTTTGTCTTCAGCCAGGGTACAAATGTCTTCGTGCATGGTGGTGTAAGGGGACACCACCGTGAGAGGCTGAACGGAAACTGCTTGGCCTCGGTCTTCGAATCTTTCAAAGGCATTGATAATGACCTCTGACTCTGCACTCTCGCGGGACTGGTGGACATGGTTATGGTTGCCACTTCTTTGAGCGTCATGGACGATCATCATTGCCGAAGAACGTCCAGTGAGCTCCACTAGGTGGACCGCAAAGACGCAGATGGGTGATTGCTTTGTGGGATTAGATATTTCAAGAAGGTTGATCATTCCAGAAACGTTACGTCGGTCATGAATACAGACAAGGGTTCGCAGCTCCGAATGAGGTTCACTTCTCTCCAAGGTCCTGCGCTTGTAACGCCTAAAGTGCTTCCCATACTTGTAAATCAAAGCAGGAATTGGTTTTACAGCAGTCATCATTACAATAAATGTTAGCACAGTTACCACAAATGCGCGATTGTTCATCCACTGCGTTTCACCAAAAAAAAAAAAAAAGGTATTATAAAGTGAAAGTTATTATCTTTTCACATGTTCTCAAGTTAAAACTGCGTACCCCTCTGTTTCGGCCGGCATTAAGGACAATCAAAGCTATAACGCCTTTGGTGTTCATAAGAACTCCAAGTGTTACACCTTCACGATTAGGCATTCCATATAGCATTGAGATGATGACAGAGCTAACCATCTTGGCAGAGAAAGCCACGGCAATAGCTAGAACTATGAGCCAAGGATTTCTATTATGTAGTTTGAGGTCTAGGTAGTTGGTTCTGATCCCAGTAATTAAGAAGAATGCAGGAAGCAAAATGCCGGCCACAAAGTCTTCAAGTTTCTGCGTAAGTTTCATGGAAAGCTCACCCTTGGGCATAATAAGCCCGAGTATGAAAGCACCAGTCATGGACTGTGAGCCACAAAAGTCTGTGATGAACCCACACAGAACCACCCCAGCAAGAATAAAGAAGATTTGGAGATCATTGCATTTGCCTTCCTTGGAAGATGTTTTTTTAATGAACCAATAGAGTGCAGGACGTAAAGCAAACCAACAGAAGATGATAAAAGCCAAGGTAGATAACACAGAGAAGTAATAATTATCTTGGCCGTTAGAAATGGTCACTGCTGCGACAAGAAAACCCCAAGACATTAGATCAGAAACCAAAGCTGAGGACAAAGATGTTCGACCAATGTCAGTGTGAAGAAGTTTGATGTCTGAAAGAACTCGAGCAAGATCTGTGAAGCTTGTAACAGTGAGAACAAGACCACAATGGAAAGCACCAAGGACAATTTTGTGCATAGGTTCTTCCTTCAATAACTGGCTGAGCCCGCTGTACTCCGTCTCTTTTATCAAAAAAAAATAACCAATCCCAAATCCGAACGGAAGCAGGAACCCGAGGATGGCATTATATAAGGACTTCTTTTCAATACGCCTTAGCGCTCCCAGCTCCATCTCCAATCCCACAAGAAACATGTAATAAACTAAACCCAGATTTCCCATTGTCTCTAGGGTCTTGGTTGTATTCAAGGGCTGTACGTATAATCCGACCCATTTACCTCCTCCTAACAGACCAGGACCCAACATAAGAGCAGCCTGTATACATATATGCAGAAAAGGCAAAAGATGTACATTATGATAGGGTACATGTAATCATGACAAAAGGATGATGATAAAAAAACAAACACAAAAAGTGGGGATACAACTCACGATTAATTCAGCAGAAAAGCGAGGTTGACGAATTAGATTCAAGCCAAGGAAGATAAGGCGGATGACCAATATCGTGATGCTTAGTTGGGCGGCAAAGAAGGGGATAGATTTGACCAAAGGATTTGCATTTTGCCAAAAGGTCGTGTCACTGGATATATCTGAATCATTATAGCAAGCCCGCAGGGAGCCATTAGCAAATATGAGTTGATAGCCTGCAAACGAGTCTCTATTATTGCCTTGGGGAACAAAGAAGCCACCATTCATCATTTTCCTCTTTGTTCAGAAAACAAAGAGGAAAATGTGAAATGAGCAAAGGGATTCGAAAGGGAAGATGAGGGAGCAGGCAATGATCTTCCAAAGACAAGGTGGGTCTAATATAAAGCCATGGAATTTAGTTGATTCCTCAAACTAATCCACGGGTTGTTCATACCGTTGTCTGTAGGAGGGTTTGTTACGAATTACTAAAAACTAATTACATCAATTTTCATTCCAATCATTATTAATTTTTTGGAAATTGGTCATAAATAGCAACTACGATACATGACTTACAGGACATACGGATTAAAACTACATTACTGCACGATTTAGTTACAAAATGAAGATGAAAATCTTGTTCTTTTGCCATCCTATCCTAATTACTCTCCGCCACACGTTAAAGCCAGATAATAGCTTGCACTTTTGCTTGGACCTCACAATGCATAGTCATAAACCTATTAAATTGGCATCCACATTAATCGCTTAATATTCATTTTAATAAAAGGTTGGAAATTAAAAAAAATCCAACTTTTCAATTTTATTTTGCAAAATATTATAAATAGGCTACATTCTTATTTATTAAATTGAATTATTATTTAACTCCGAAAAACCTAATTAAACTCTACAAACAAATAAGTAGAATTGCATTTTTTTTTACTTATGATTACAATTTTCATTTATTATCTTTACTGTAAAATATACAATTACCGCTATAACATAAAACAACTTCTATAAATTGCAAATATTGTTTCACCTTTTATTAATATAAGCAACAATTACATTGAGTAAATTGTTATATTACAAAGAAATAAAATTAAACAGCGATTTCGGTTCATTGAAAATTAATATTGGCAAACCAAAGTCACAACTTGGTCGAATCAGTTTTTTGTTACTAATTTTTTCATTCGGTGGACAATAATTAATTGCAAAAATTGTTGGTTTTTAAATTACATGATAGTTAAGTTATGTAATTTTAACCAAGATAAAAGTAATAAGGTGGTCTGATAATTAATATAATGTTAATAGGCCAAAATTTAGAAAAAAAATGGATTATAATTAGTGTAAATTGGATCTATATCAAGTTTATGAGTAAAAAAATCTAATATAAAAATTATTTAAAGAAGTTAAGGTCTTTTATCATTGCTCAATTTATTTATAAACTTCAAGATTTTTTGACCCGTTAAAAAAAGAGTTCAGATCCTCTGTTCAGTTTTATTCTGTCTTATTCTGTCTTATAGATTTAAGTAATTTGATTCCGCCCTACCTTCAACTCGAGTTTTGGGTAGCAAAGTGGTATCAGAGCTCAGGTATGGGACTGAGGCTTAGCCCCACGTCGCAGGTTCGAATCCTAGAATGGACTTGACCAGTGTGAATCTCCCATGGCACTCAGAAATGACGCCTGGGAGGCGCCGCGCTTGCGCGGATGCGTGGTGGACTTAAGTAATTTGATTCCGCCCTACCTTCAACTCGAGTTTTGTCAACTTTGTCATGAAGATATAGAAATATGTCCATTTCAAGGCGGAATTATTGAAAGTCATAGAAAAATAGAATTATATATTCATCTCATTGAAAAAATTAATGAATGGATTAGAAATGGAACCCAATAACTGCGAATACTGTACAATATTATCACAACAAAAAGAAGAAATACAACCATTGTCAGTTAGAGATTCTTACATTCTGGGAAAATTGGTTATTATGTCATGACATTAGTCATGTTACATTCATGTACTGGATAGAGCATGCGTTGCTCGGTATAATCGTCTCTACCTTTGTCTCTTTGTTCCACGATGTTTTCGAATAGCTACACAACGGTATCTCTCACACTGTCATGTAAATGCAGGCTCAGTAGGTGAAGAAACATGCCCAATTTATTTTGAAATTGGGTAAAATTCGCTAAATAATAATAATAAGGAATTTAAATTTGCTAAGAATCAGCAGATCCGCTTAATATTAATACGTACAAAATGTTAAATACAAATGCATCATAATCATTTGTATTCTTAACAATTATAAAAATAATAATAAGTACAAATATTGTTACTAATAATAATAATAAGAATAAATTCAAAACATAACAATGATGAAGTAGACGAATAAGAATAATAAAGTTGTTGATAATAATAACAATACAATAATTAAATTGCCATAATCAAAATGAAGTTCGTAATAATAATAATACATAGTATAGTAATAAGAATATTTATGACAGAATACATAGAGAATTTATAAGAATAATGAGAATACATAGAGAAGTTTGGTTGTAGTCCATGTTGGAGCTAGGATGCCTATGTTGGTTCGTTCTCCCTGTTCTTTTATGACCAATAACAATTAACTTCACCGAGCGAGGGAGAGGGACTGGTTAACACTACGCTGATCTCATGGGTTGTTCCATGTAGACCGAAGATGGTTTGAACTTCTTAGTAGCAGTCGTAAATGTTTTGATGGTAAAGACATTTGAGAATCCTGAAGTAATTGCATTGTTTTTGCACACATTGGTTATTCTCTAGTGTATAAAGATGGAGGCAATGAGGAGACGAAAAAGGACCCAACTACATCACCTGTGAAGGGTTACTTTGTCCGGACGGAGTCTTATGCTGATGAAGATAATGCAAGCTATGTTTTGAGTGGGAAGACGATTCGTGAAGCAAGATCTATGTTCATGCACTTGGACACCTTGCCTAATTTGTCGAAGTACACGGCCAGGTCAGTCATGCATAGGATCTACGCGGCTGGTCGCCATGTTTTTACAAAATGCAGTTCGCCCATCCACTAATCAACGCAATTGTAAAATGTTATTCCATTTCCCACAAAAGGGGCACTCAACCACGAGGATCAATAGAAATAAAAAAGAAATTGAATTCCATTTTCAAGCAATTTTTCCTAGAACTCCAACTCAGTCTCACCCAAATACTAGATCTGACACGAATTCAGCCATACATGTTAAAAATGGAATCTTTATATTTGTGAGACATCTGTGTTACATGTGTAATATGTTTGTACATATTTAATATACAGTTAGCTACCACCTTCCTTTATCACAATTGAGACATATAGTAAAGTACAAACCGAATCAGTCATCACAATATACGACAATGACATGAAAGGATCGATATGTCAAACCAACCATGTACCCCACTATGCGCTAGCAGCTTGCGTAAATCAGATATGATTTACGAGAATATTGTGATGAATATCAATCTAATATATTCCTGTCATCATGCACAATATGCTCAGACACCACCCCTAAATGCCTGCAATTCGTTCTTCTGATAACCAACTGGTTGAGAAATAAAAATTTAGATTGAAAGCCAAACTTGTGAAATCCTTGCAAATAGATGTAGACATTTTATTTGACAAATTAGGAAAGAGTAAACTGAAGTGGTTCGTAATTACATCATTATACTACTCATTGTCTACAAATACAGAACTTTTCCCCACGGAGGCAACTCCCACATTTGCCAATGGAAATACCAAGTGTTAAATTGTTACGTCTTCCATATTTCCACAACCGAACATCTGTTGTGCCTGGAAAGCAATATGCATGTGAACTAATGCATTCAAAAAAAAACATGTACTGCAATTACAGCAAATTATGTAATTTGATAGACAAACTGTAACTGGTTTACCCTTAGTAAATCAGTCATCGGCATTGCCGGTGGGATAACAAGACGTATATTCTGGTGACTTGGTCCAACATCATTAACCTAACATGATAGATGGTTCAAAGTTCAATAACACATTACATGGACAAATGTGGCAAACATTGGAAACACCCCTATGTTAATAAAAGCATACCTGCGGCAATGTTGCAGTCTGATGATGACTGTATGACATTGTTGACGTATCAACACGTATTGGCTGCAATTCGGAAGACATGGAATATTAATCATTACCTTGTCATGCCTCCAAAAAGATAATACCCCTAAGACAACATTAGAAATACAACCTCAGATTGTTCTATGCGCTCTAGATGGTTGGACCCCATACTGGTCCATTCCTTACAAAGTGGAACTTGCACCTGCATTGCGTAATTGTCACAGGCATTCAATCATCGGGCTTATGAAACGAAATTGCATAACACATGTACACCTTACCAATGACCGTATATCTACCTGTTGTTCATGTAGTATGGGAACTTGGCTGGTTGACATTAATCCGTATTGCCATGAATTATCTTCAGATTCCTGCATTAAGTCGGAAAGACCAATTACATTAAAATCAGCAGTGGAAAAAAACGGTCAAATACATCAGTTGAAATCAATATGCTCAGACGTTTGACCTGAGTATTGGAAAGGGGGGTTACTGTTGAAGTTTTTAATTTCTTCGCAGTCGTCCGCTTCTTTGTACTTTTCTCAACACCACCCCTCATTCTCTTACTTGATGTAGGCTTTGGCTTCGACTTCACTCCTCTTATGTGCTTCATGTGGGCAAAATTCATGTCAGCGTCATTCAGCACATTCGCTTCAGTATTTGAGCGTGAGCGTTGGCTTAACTCATCATGTTGTCCTATTTGGTTCTCGTCATCCACTATTTCTTCACCTTCCAATGTC
>JANITX010000210.1:13487511-13507282 GCA_027564395.1 Erythroxylum ulei | reverse complement strand
TTTAGAAAGATCATGTACAAATGAAGTGTAAATCTAAGTTCAATTAGACACATATGAATTATGAAATGGGAATGAGCTTAATATGTGTTCTAGAACATATATCCGAGATTGTCATTGAACATGCATTGTACATAGTCCATTTATACAATTATGCATAAATAAATGCTCATACATGTGCAATTATTGATGAGTGTGAAATGGGTTTCTTGCATAAATGGGCTGTGCAGGTCAAGTGTCCGCTTTCAGGCGTTCCTGAAATTGGAAGCAAATGCTAATTTGGAGCCTACTGTGAGTAGACCAAAATGGTCTCCCTTTATTGTTTGTTATTGAAAATTTTGTATTATATGACTATTGAATGATTATGTAGATGTGATTGCTTATGTTGGTTTATGATTGTGATGTTTGATTTGGATATTGAAGTGTTACTTGAATGTGACTTGGATGAACTATGTGTACTTAAGGTGATTGTTAAATGTGTTCTAATGTGCGTTTGCATATGAATGAAAGTGTGAATTCTCAACTAAATGTTGAATGCCGGACTACGGTCCGAAAATATATGAATATGATTAAATAGGATCATGCAAATGTGATTGATGCATTCCATCTCATGAATGCATGAAACTTAATGGCTGTTGTGATCAGAGTAGCCACCGATCAGAGCTTAAAGCTCAACGAGTGAAAATGAGCTTCGAGCTCAAAAGTGAATCAGAGCCCCAGACTCAACGTTTAATGAGCCCTGTATCCCCCATGCGGATAAGGGACAGTTATCAATGAGCCCTATATGGGATAATTTAGGCACTCGGTCACAACAAAGTAACAAATGGAAAGAGAGTCTCATATGCACTGCATATGCATAATATAAATGATTAAGTGAATTGAATGTGAAATGTGAAATAATGTAAAATGTGAATTATGTGTTATGTGAATGGGTGAGTCATTGATGGTGGTTACTCATTGAGTTTGCAAAACTTACCCAAAATTTGCAAATATTTTTCAGGATCAGAAGAATACACCGTTAGGCCAACGGGAGTATACCTACAGCATTCAAGTGAAGGATAGAGGTCGGGATTAGTTCGCGTCTGCATTGCATTTGTCTATTTTGTTTTGAATTGCATATTTCGTAACTTTTTGTATAAATTTGTATTCCGAAATGACTCAAGTGTTTTGTATTTGCGAAAGGGCCCAAATGGCTATTGAAAATTTTGTTGATGGTTTTGTGTTAATTGAAAATGCTTAAGAATGAATGTGGGCCCAATTTGAGTATCGATTTCTGCACATTATGTTTGTGGTTTCAAAAAAATATATACCGATTTCTGAAAGATTGAGTGCTCTAGCACACCACTCTCGTGAAACACGGATTCAGATATCAACCACGATGTCGGGTTTAGGTCCTGCGAGAGTGGGGTGCTACAATGATGCCCTTTACTTAACACTCTAAATTTTGAGCACCAATCCTCAATATAGCTCCATTGATTTAAATCATAATTCAAGTTGCAAATCTCTAAGATTCTCTTTTTTAAGTATTGGCAATTAAAGAACAAATGGTCCATTGATTCATTTCCATTTTATAGAGGGAGCATAATAGGTCTAAGGAGGTCTTGTTATTAACCAAAGTATAAAGGCTATTTCAAGGATTTTATCATGCCAAGCTAGTCTAAACCAACAAATTATTAGAAGAGGTCTTATTAATAGGTTTTGTAAGATTTACTTGTCAAAGATTTAGATTAGTATTAAAATCAAATCAGAGTGTCCTCTTTTTTAAGGTTAGAGTTGGAGCTACAGAGTTGTCTCTTATTAGTAAGTCTCTTTTAAAGGAGCGTGTTGGTCATTTCCATAAGCCTACTTTTATGACAGTTGTAACCTTTGCATTATCAGGTAAACTAGCCTTGAGAGAATTTTACTCTTAAAGCTTATGCAAAAGACTAATTTCATACTAGTTATCAAACAAAAAGTAGGTATATTATCCATTACAAATTATATTCTTGAAGGCACTACATGCATGTTCTCTTAGCTTTATAACTTGCTTGAACATTCAAAAGGTGTTTATCTTTGGCTTCACTCTCCATATGTTGTCATCCCTGAGGAAGTAGATATTCATCCATTTCACCCAAAGTGATTCTTTATTAGTGAGTAACTTCTATAACTTTTTGAAAAGAATACCTCATTCATTGTTTGATTGATGTGATTCCCAATCCTCTTTTTTCTTTTTGTAAACACAAATAATCTCATTTCACCTTGGCACTTATAGATCTACTTTTCCAAAACCTGACCATAAAAAGTTCCCCATTTGCTTTTCTTTTTGGCTATTTCCCTGGGAATTGATAAATTGGAGCATCAATACATGTGTTATTGCTAAGGATTAAGATTATCAATTGTAGCCTTCTAGTATAAGACAACAATCTATTATTCCAACTCCCACTCGTATATTATCAATTAGGGGTTAACAACCCCTAAGTGTCATTCTTTTTTAGTTACTAGGATCCTTAGGTATTTAAGTAGGTGAGTCTCATTCCCGAAGTTAGTTGTTAAGTACAATAGCTCTTCCTTCCTTTAGCAGTTCAAAGATAAGTACAAGTTTCTCTTAGAGGGATACAAATTCTAGGTATGATATTTCTTTGAATTGATGCAAGGACTAGATGGAGAACTGAGCTGATTCTAGATTAGCTTTACAAAAGAGAATAAGTTCAATTGCAAAAATAAAAAATAGATTCTTAACTTATCACATATGTAATGATACTTAAATTTATGTTCCTTAGTAATGTTCCTTGCGATATATTCTGATGAGAGTCTCCATGCTCATTGTGAATAGATATGGAGACAATGAATCTCCTTACATATCCCATTTATTCCTTTGAAGATAGGCATTAGTTCTCTATTGATTAGAATAAAGTATGAGGTTATGAAGGCACATTGTTGAATCTATCTCACCTACATGAAGATCCTCATAATCAAATGCCTTATAAAAGTCTATCTTTATCTCCTTCCTCTTATAGTAGTTTTTAAATAATTCCTAAGCAATGAGGATGTTATCACATATATTCTAGCCTTATATAAATGCTCCTTGGCTTGTTTTGATAATATGCATATGGATAATAATAACTAAAGTGAGAAATAAGAAAATAATAAAGAAATACTAAAAAAGAGTGATATGTTACAAACAAATTAATAATATAGTGTAAATATAAATATTAGATGTTAGGTATTAGAAATTGTTAATAAAAGAAATATAGAAGTTAGAATGTTAGAGTAGATGTTAGTATGTATAAAATAAATAGTAAAATAAATATTAATATTATAACTCGATGGGAAGCAATGCTAGTCCACTACAAATAATAGTATTTACAATGAGAAAAGAGAAGTAAATGAAAATAATAACAAATATGAAGTAAGATGACTAACTTTTATTTCATTAAAATATTATGAAGCATAAAGACATTTGAGGGCGTAAGGGTTTATGATTCAAATATGTTTTTTATTGAAAAATAAGAAGAATAATTTTATTAGAGGGTTTTAATAACACAAGAGAGGAGCTTTATGTGGCTTTAGATAAAGAAAGAAATTCATATTTTTTTAAAGATCAATAAATGCGAAAGAGCTTAAGAAAAAGAGAGAGAACAGAGTAGAGGAGGATATTTTAAGGAAAGGATTGCTTGCCTCATTCATACACTGGGTACCTTTTATATACAGATAAATGTCTATTTCAGTAATTATAATATTAGAGCTTCTTATAGGTTTTAGTTAGAGCATCTTACAAGCTTTAGTTAGATCATCTTGTAGTTTTTAGGCTTCAGTCTTTGTCGTATTTAGATGCTTCTTATATGTTTTGAAAATTTTAGTCTTTGTCATTTGTTTCTTACACGAATGAAGTTTTCTTTAAGTTCCTGCATCAAGGTTATACTAAATCCTCTTCATCTTCAAGGTGCAAATCCACTTCTTCTTGATTACTTTGTGAAGAAAATATTGATTAAGATTTTAACAATTGCTTCATTATTTCAAAATATTCTTCTTCAGTTTTAGCTTCAACTAATAAGACATTCATATTTGATTTTTTCTGTAGGAATATGGTTGGCTCACTATTTTGTGTTTAATGGGCTAAGAACTTCAGTCTAACCATTTTAGAATTAGCAATGGGTTAGGCTGGGCCTAGATTGTTTATAGCCTAATCCCTCCTAAAAAAATTTATTTTGTGTCAAACCCAACCTAAATCCCAATCGGTCTTAGATCATGCGACATGATTTATGAATAATTTGGCCAAGCTTAAAGCCTAATCAAGCTAAGCCAGGCCTGAAAATCTTGAGCAAGAAAAAAAAACTCCCATATAGTATATATTAGGTTGAGTCCATAAAAAGCTCAAACTTGGCTTGCCAAAATTGATTATTTTGGTAAGATTTGAAGCAATATCCTAGGCATCTTTTTAACAATGTTTAGAATTCTTAAGAAACCATTTTGCTCGAGGTATAAAATTATAGAATGAGAAGTTTTTGGGTTTTTAAGGTACTTAGTGTTAAAGCCATGACTTTTAAGTCAAATTTAAGGGAAATTGCTAATGATTAACTAAGTAGTCATAGCTCTAAATATTGGGTTATGAGTTTTCATACGTAGAAGTGGAAAAGAAAAGTTAAGAAATGGAGAAAATGGTTGTAACATTGTGGTGGCGCAATGTGAAGAAGTTTTAGGAGAGGCCATTGTCAATTATTGCATCTAATGAGACTTAAGCCTATGGACAAAATAAAAATATAAAAAACAAGAAAACCCATCCATTATATGGGTAAAAAAGGAAACTAAACATATCTTATATTTTTTTTTCAAAGTTGAAAGAAGACAATATTGTTTTTATATGATTATTGTTGCTAATCTCTCCAACCTCAAAAGTTTTTTTGTTTGAGTCGACTTTTAGCTTTAAAATTATCACCAAATAACATCGCTTGTAAGAAAACATGATGATGTTTTTTGGTTTTTCATAAACATAACAACGTTGCTTTATTATATTAAGAAAACAATGTTGTTTTATGTTATTAAAGAAGTTCAAGTTAGTATGGGATGTAGGGCACAATTTTAAGCTCAACTTGAATATTAAATTAAAAAATACTTGATATTGGCCTAAAGCTCAGGTAACTTGGGTCAAGCTTGTTATAATTCAGGCTGGATCGGGCAGGATTAGATTAGGTCAGGATTTTTTTGTGCCATACCTAAGCCATTCTTCTACAACCTAGGATGAAGCTTTATAAGCTTTAGTGAATTTATCCCACCATTTAACTTTGAATCTCCTTTACATGATAGGAATATTTAGCTATAATCTTATTTATAATGATCTATAAGTCATCATCTATAGGATAAAGAGTTTTGAAACTAATAATAAAGACGAAGTATATAGATGCCCATAATCTTTGAGTTGATATTTACATAATTGAGGCATCAATTTGTACCATTTCCGGTAATTGATAAATCAAAAATGAAAGTATGTGTAGACCCATTATTGGAAAAGAATAGTATGAATAATGGTTTGTTATGTTTTTAAGTAAGTGTTTAACTAAACTTGTTGGTAGTTATCATAGTTATATATGGGAGAGTATGGTAAAATAAAAATTGAACGTTATATGTGGACCCAGTATTGGAAAAGAATGGTATAAATGGTGGTTTGTGATATTTTTTAGGAGGAAAGTGTTGAACTAAGCTTATTGGTAGTTATAATAGTTGTATAAGGGACAGTATGGTAGAATTGTTGAGAACTTAACTTCAAACCTTTTTGGTTTCTAAGGTTCTTGCCCCACTACATAAGTTAAATAGTTTTATAAATTTTACAAATGGAATTGGTAGGGGTAGTTTTATCGGGCTCCATAAAATGATGCTTTATTTTATGGAATCAATTTCATTTATATATGAAAATAATATGTTTGAAACTTTGATAAATCTCATGGATTATAATTTTATCCTTTTAGGGAAAAAATATGTACTTCTTTAAAAGGATTGACATTTTGAAAACTATTTTCTATTTTTAAGATGTTTTAAAAGGATTCTTTTTCAAAATATCTACTTCAAAAAGGAGTTTTCTAGGAAGGAACTTTTAAATTTTTCTAGTGATTGTTGGTTTTCTAAAACATATTTTGAAACAGACTTTGGTTGGTGTGAGAAGATTTTTGTGGTTTTTTTTATAAAATTTATTTTTAAGGGCTTTTACCAAGAGAGTATTTTAGAGCTGCCATTAGCTCTGGAGTTGTCGATAAGTGGTCTACCTATTCTTGAATATTAATTTTGGAATATTGGGGTGATAAAACCTCAGGTTGGATTTTACTAGACATGAGTAGGATAACCTCAAACCTCGAAACTTAAACCTAATTATAATTATAAAAAGAGAACCTTAATTTATGGTTCACCATACTACTACCTTTTTATAATTACTATTTCTTCTTTTTGATCTCATAACTTGAAAAAAAAAAGGTTTAGAAGTAGTATTGTTGTGATGAATAAACACAACATATAAAGGTAATTCAACTTGTCATTGTATCCTTTTATGATCTGCTTTTTTCCAGAGTTATTATCTTGTTCAAATTTTGATGAAGGATAGTTCTTCTTTATGTTCATTTATTATCTAGTCTTTAAAATTGATCTTTAATTTTGGTGTGATATTGTTGAATTAGTTGAAAATTACGAGACTTTGATAATAACAAACTTTAAATAGTGAAAAAAGGATGGTAAATTTCATATATTAGGGTATGACAAAACTTTAGGTTTTGGGCGAGCTTTGGGCCTCAAGCGATATAAGCTAAGTATGACCGAGCTTTGGGTTAAGCTTGAGCTACATAGTTAGATTAGGTCAAGCCTATAATAGGTTCGACTTGACCCAACCTAGCCCATTACCATCTTTATGTATCAGATTTGGGTTTAGTTTTCAATAAAGTAAGGAACAAACAAAAGGATTTTATAAACATAAGTTACAATGCTTTAATTATAAAGCTAAGGGGTATTTTAAGAGGGACTGTCCACAACAGAAGAATGGAAATGAGAAAAGGTAAACAGATGGAAAAGCAAGTATCAATAACGAGAAAAGGAAAATAGATGGAAAAGCAAATATCAACATAGTTTAAAAGAGTTTTGATGAAGAGGCAATAATGTTTTAATGATAAGTATTCTTGATTTTGCAAATAGATTGGTGATAGACATTAGTGTTGCTTATCATATAAATTTTAATAAGGAATAGTTATTTTCTTTTTAAAAAAATGGAATATTACTATTAGGTTGAGTGATGATGGAAAGCATGTCATTAAAGGTAATCGTTTAGTGTAGATCAAGATGCATGATGGAATTATTAGAACATTGAATGTTTGATATGTTTTTTAGCTTCAGAAGAATATGATTTTTATAGGTACTTTTGATAATCAAGGATATAAGTTTTCTAGTGATGATAGGTAACTTAAAGGGCTAGAAATTCCATTAAGTGTGATAAAGGGAAATTTTCAACATAACATATATGTCTTAATAAGAAAGAAAACAATGGGATCAGTGGTTATGTCTCAATCTTCAAGGAAGAATGTTGATAATACTGTGGTATGTCATACATATAGATGAGTCATGTAACTTTTAAAAGGGAGCTTATTAAAAGATGACGAACACAGGAACTTGTAAAAAATCTAGGGTAACCTTGAAAGACTAGTTTAGGGAGTGACATGTATTAAGGAAAACATACAAAAGGGTCGTACTATAGTTAATAGTCAACAATACTAATTCAAAGGTGGTACTAGAATAACATGTAACATATGTTAAACAAGTTGGAAATTATAACTTAGGATTTAGAATAATATCTTCAAGAAACTATCAAAACAATACAATCAAAGATAAAGTGAGAAGGATTGTCAAATAACTAAGGAGAAATGGTTAAGGAGACTCGATCGTGTATGCTCTGACCATCAATGATGGGGATAAAAATGAATTTTATAAGACTATGGAAAGGTAGGAGAAAGATAGACAAATAAGGCTACATTAAAGTATGTAAGGGCTGATAAGATTGGGAAATTTGACTGCATTTGATCATATCTTGCTGAAAAAAGTCCGCACTTCAAAAGATATAGCTAATATGTTGATAAAGTTGTTGCCTACAACAAAGTTCAAATGTAGCTTAGATTTGGTGAATGCTTGCATGGCTTAAATTTTTTGGGGTTTATGTTGGTTAGGAGTGTTTCTTGATTAGACATTAGATAGTTTAAGTCAAGTTGGGAAATTGTGATATATATCTTGAATTCTAGTGAAATTGAATTTCAGTAATCTTAAGCTTATAAGAAATCGAGTTTTAGTGTCACTAGGCATTTGTGGGTAAACCTATTGTATAAATAGTTTGATCAGAGTGATGACTTCAAAGGATTTAGTGAGAACCTTTAAAGATAAAATTTGGGAAATTGTGTAAGGTTATTGTTATCTATTCTCCTTATTTCATTTTCCCTATAGAAATAAAAGAAGTTTACACCTTACCTATAGATGTAGGTCATATAAGTTGGTCAAATCATGTAAATTCTTGTATTTTTACTTCCTTTTCCTTATGTTGCTTCCATTTTTAATAAGATAAGTTAATATGATAACAATTAATATTAAAGCAACTAATATCAAATATCATATTTTCGTAAATTTATTTAACCATTTAACAAAATTGGGAATACAAGTTTGAAAGCTTTATGAATTAGGAAATCCTATTCTCCTTTTGTAAACCATAACTTATTCAAATTACAGCAATCGATTAATGTGAGAATTCTTAATGAAAAATGAATAGGACAATTGATTCATAATACCTACAAGCACAACGTTGAGAGTTGTCTATCATCATTAGTTAAAAGTTCTCAATTTACGTACAACACACTTCGAGGTTAAACATCTCTAAAGCATCCATCATGTTAATGGCTTTAATGGTTCATAAGAATCTTTCTAATATATTGAGGGATATGGATAGTGATAGCGTTGAAGAGCATGCCAATCTTACTATTGCCAACAAGAAGATTACTTTTAAAAAGGAAAATAAAAAACAAAAAGACAATAGCAGGATATCACAACTAGAAATAGTTGGAATCATTGTTCATGTTAACTTTGTAAAGTTCACCAAATCAACGAAGTATTACTCATGATGCTATTTAAAGGTTATGAGCAAGGCTTTTAATTGTTTCTGATAATGAACTTTATTCAAAATCTGAAGGCTTTAAGATCACTTATCATCATCAAAATGTATAGTTAAGGAGTGTTGTTCAAGAAAATGTTATAAATAGAAACTCTAAAGCTATTGTTTAGTTTGTTGCCTTGAAGTAGTTTGTGTTGGAAAATTGGAGTAGAATCTCATCTTACATGTACCAAAAGAAGAAAGCTTTTTCATTTGAATTATCAAAAACTAAGATAACTTTAAGTTATATAACATAATGAATGCATAAATATAAATCATACCTTATTATGAATCTTTATCTTTTAATGTAGCTCCCCTTAAACCAATTTTGTAAAATAGATTCATCATTAGCATTGTAGCCATATAAATGTCTAGCCTATAATGATATCTATACAAACTGATTGAGGGAACTCTATAAGTAGTATAGAGAGGGGTATGTAAGAAGTGTTAACTCTTTTAAAGTCTATGCCTATTTATAATAAGGATTTGATTTTTTGGTATGAATTGAATTATAATTCTAATTTAAATTAAATTTTAATTAGAATTAATTATATTTCTAAGTAAATATTAATTAGGTCCAAATAAGATTAATTATCTCATATTAGTCCTTATTTATTAAATATCTAATATTTAACCTTTAAAGTTTTTCAAATTTTACAATCTAAGTCCAATTGATTAAATTACTTTCTCTCTCTTCAACAGTTCTTTGTTTGCAATCACCATGTTCCTCTATATATTGAAAATTGATATAAACTATAACTCTAATCGTATTTAGGATTAGATAAATTAAAATTATTTAATTAAATAATTTATATTTATAGATTAAGATTGACATCTAGTAACACATCATGACTATCCAAATATTAGGAATTCAAAGTGGTATTGATTAATCTTTATATATATAGTTTTTTTTACGTATTTCAATCCTTTTATCATATAATAATCTGACTATATATAAAGTATGAAATTAATGTCTACTCCATTTGAGTTTAATCATATTACTTCTCTACCATTAGTAATTAACTTTATTAATAATTTGAAAAATATTTTACAAAATGTCATTTCAACTTGGTCAAAGATTTCTTAAATCAATACTAATCAAGAATAATAAAACATTTTTCCTGTTATAATAAATCCTAGATTGATTATTCAACTATCTCTATATGGTTTAAACTATATCTAATGACTACTAATAAGTCTCAAGTACTACAAAAACATAGCAATTCCTATGTGGAATTCTCATATTGGGTCAATTTAGTTAAAAAAAAAATTCTAGTAAGCACCTATATGTTTATTTAAGTATTTTCATACTTTAGTTTATGATATTGACTATTTCCTTCACAAGGAGTAAAAAAGTGTGTTAGTCTTTATGTTATATTAATACCTAGTCTCAATAGAACAATGACCAAAAACATTTTAATGATAATAAGTAAATAAAATATTAATCTCATAATTATGATCTCATCATAATTTTATTTGTAATGTACATTTATTATAAGAACCTTATCTTTTACATCAATTAATTAAACAAATATGTATAAGATAAAGAATGCTTTTAAGTAATTAAGTCACAAAAATTATAACCAACTAATTGGTTATAAATCATAAACTAACAATCTCCAACTTACACTAGGCCAATTTGTTAAGTATCTTATACCATATTTTTTTATGAGGATCATGTTACTATAGGACAATGATTTAGTGAGAGAATTCTACGAGATTCTCCAAAGTGAGCACTTGCTTAAATCTTATAACTTTCATCTTAATTATTATTAAAACTAAGAGAAATTACTGAACTATATACTTGAATCTTTGACAAACTTTAGCTCCTTTTACATACTTATCGACTCTAATGTTCTATAATACGTTACTATTTCAATGATGCAAAGAGCAATACCGATTTCATTAAAGAGCTTCTTAATCCAAATGACTAGTAAATGAATAATATATTATGAATTAATTGGAAATTGATGTTACATTAGAACCTTTTCAACTTAAAATAATATTTTAAAGTAAAATATACCTTAACTAGGAGTTATTTTTGTCAAACTAAAGTTAATATCCATATAATCTTGAACTCAAATATCAACTCACATATAGAAAAATGGATATCTTTAATATTTTATAAGTATCAGATATCTGAAATACTAAACACCTTTAGTACATTTTTTTGTACTTAAAATAGAATAAATAACTTCTATAAATCTAATTCCTTTGATAAAGTTGTTACCTTTATCATATTTTTTAAAAATTAAAAATACTAATTTTTTCTCTATAAACATTAAGACTCTACATACTCCCACTAAAGAAGTCACTATACTCCCACTAGTCTTCTCATATACAACATTAATCCATAATTACCTCCAAAATAAACTCTTTGAATATAATATGAAATTGCATCTTCTAACATGTCATAACCTTTCAACCATACATCAAATGTATTGAAAAAGGTACTAGTTTCCAATTAGATGTACTGTCATGAGATTTGAACTTTTTCAAAATTTATCTTAGTCACACTGCTTATCTTAAGAACCATTACTCACACTGCTTATCATAAGAACCATTCTCCTATAAGTAGTATTAAAACAAATATTTGATTCAATGGGATTTATAATATGATAACTATCCTTTTAGATATATCATAACTTTCTATTACGTAATTTAATTATAAACTTAATGGATAATATATATTTCAACTCAACATCAAGTCTTAAAATTATTAACTTCGATACTTTTAAAGTCTTATCATTTCATATCTAATATATGATCTTGTTAATTAATTTAATTTGAACTATTAAATGCAATTTATTGTACTAAGCATTAATGAAGAATAAATTGCATCTTATAAAATCTCATATTTTATTTTTCTCCTTACACAAATTCATGCTGATATGGAATTCATTTGTGGAGATATTCACTAAAGAAGCTTATTCCTTGTAGATAACTAATCAAACTCATCATGTTAACCATTTCAAAATGTTTTGACATTCTTAATGCCTAGTTTTTACTTATATTTAAACACTTTGAATTTTCAAGATTTTAAATTAATATTTCATTTAATATATATGACTCTATCATATAAAATAATTAGTAAATATGATGAAATACAAGCATTCATCCTTTTTATGAATTGTCATTGCATCCAGTACATCATATGTATAAGATTTAACAATTCAGTACCATAATCGTCCTTTTACTAAAGGTTGACTTGGTCATCCTTCAATCTAACAAGTATTATGAATTCTATACAATTAATAATTAAAAGAATACACATATCATTATATAGAACTTTATGATTCTTATTTTGTTGATTTAACCCACGTGGTTTAAAAGGACAATTTTAATCATCTAGCTTTTTATTCTTGCCATTATTGTTAAGCATAAGTCTCCTTTGATCTCACTTACAAACTATTTTTAAAAACTTGGATCAACTGGTAGTAATGTTGAATTTAAATTCATTATTAAGTACTCAAAAGCATAAATGAGAAATTTATATGTAATCCATGATATCGTGTATTTGTGAGAAACTTTCTGCAAATATCTTCTTCTAATGACAACTATTATCATACTATAGCAAATTCCTTCAATTGTAATTCTTATTTATATTTTTAGTAGGCTAAACTGAGTGAAATTATTCTAACAGGTACTATCCTTTCAGCTTTACTATATTCAACTATTTGTATTGTGATATCATAGTGTTAACATCCATCTTACATGTTGCCATAAAAGTATGTGAGATATTAGCCAATTTTAAAATGACACTACATTTTTGTTATCTATATAACATTGACATTTTTCTGAAACTTTGTCACTAAATGCTCAATAGGTGTTAATAAAAATATTACATAATGGAAATACAACTTTTCTCTCTAAGTTTGAGAACTTTTCTCAAACCAAAATTATGTCTACGAAATTTGGTTAATTGAACTTTATATCATCTATAGTAAATGAAAGGTAATTTTATACTCAGAACAAAATATAAAATTATGAAAAGCAAGTAATAGGTTATGTGTCATTGCAACCAAATAAGATTAGGTTTTCATTACTATTTTAGAAAGATTAATCTTTTTGAAAGGTTAAGATCTTATTCAAATTTAGTTGACCTTGAATTTGCTCAATAATTAAACTAAACTTAAATTAGGTAGATAACAAGTTTATCAATCATATCTTATGTGACTCCTAGATCAATTAGGTGATAACTCTCGTCAAAATATATCAATTAGATGATAACTCTCGTTAAAATATTTTTTTTTATGTTATTCTTAACCCTACCCCCTATATTTATATGATTATAAGTTTGTTCATCTAAACTATGCAATTTTAGTTAAGCAGGAATTAGTATTATAAGACTTAACATGTTCAAGTTAAAGTGACCTTATGTTTGTTCAATAAACTTAATAATAAATAGAACTCTAGTTTATTCTTATAACAATAGAAGGAACAATCTCATTCTTAATGAGTAAATTAATTTCAAATGGTCTTATGAAACATAAATTACATGTAAAATCTCAAAAATTTAAACATGTAATCCAATATGCATACGTAATACATCGAACATAAAAAAAACATACAATTTATGAAAATATAATAAAATTACAAACATACAGATATCAAACCTTATTTTATTCTACTTATTGATGTAATATTCATAATCTAAAATAATATTTCCAACTCTTTGAAAATTAAATTAGATTAACCTATCAATTCCTAAGTAAATTAAATTTCTATTCCGAATAGAAATTAAAAAACTATTTTCATATTTAAATTAGAAATCATTTCCAATTATTTTCACTCATTTGATAAAATTTAATTGATAAGTTTCAACAAATTACTCTTCTTATTATAATTTAGAAAAAAATATTTTTTGAAAAAATTTGTAAGTAAGAAATGCTAATCTAATTAGAGATAACTTTTTCTTAACTAGAAAAGTATTTTCTAATATTAAAGAAAAACACTTTTAAAATTAAATAAAATATTTTAAATTAATCAAGAATATCCTTTACATTATTTATTTAGAGATTAGTTTCTTAATCAATTAAAAATCACTCCTTAATAAATTAGGAACCATATTTTCTAAAATAATCAAGAATGTTCTTTTTTTAAAAAATAAAGATTTGCATTGAATTGGGAATAATTAAAGTAAAAGCTGAATGTATAGCTTTTAAAGCATGACTACTTTCTCAAAGGGATACAAACATAATAGCCCCTACAAAGCAAATCTATATTAAATAGTAAGGTTGTAACTCACCCATGGATTAATATAAATACTTAGATTCCCAATTTATAGCTGTTTGTTTCTCAGGTATATGAGAATGAAACCAATTTCAAGAAAGCTTGACCTTTAAGATATATAAGTTTGTTCCATATCAAAATTATAAAAACATTAAGATTTCACCAGAGATTTGAACTGAGTCCTTAAAGTAGATTCTAGTTAGTGGCTATATAGGAGTTGCAACTGAGTTGAATCATCTTTGCTAGCAATTGTTCTTTAATATAAACAATCAATTCTTATAATAAAATTGGTCTATGCTTTACTTGCTTATAGAAAATCCTCATGTTCTTTTCTTTCCATAAGGCATACACAACATTCCCTAAGGAAATTTTATAAGCTAGAATATCCTTATTATAAAGATTATGGTTCTAACATGAATAAAGAATAATTGTATACCAGTTAGAGGGAGAAGGTGGCATGTTCCCTAACTGAAGAACTCCTGTCCAAATGTAAGAAGTATTTAAAGAATAAATGATCAACAATTTCCTCTTTTAGGTTGTATAGTAAATAAATGCTTATAAATATTGATCTTTTTTTTATAGTTTCCGAACTTTGAAGCATGTTCATCATCATCGTTGTAGTTACACAATTGATTCAACCTCTAACAATATCCATATGAATTAATTGAGAGAATTATAGGGGTGTAAATAGGGGTAAATAAGAAATATTGACTATTTTAGAAGTCACGCCTATTTGTAATAGGTTTAGACTTTTCAGTGATTTAATTGAATTATAATTTTAAATTTAATTAAACTTTATTAAAATTATAATTAATTATCATTAAATGTCAGTTAGACTCAAATAAGATTTAATATCTCATATTTTTCCTTATTTATTAAATATTGTATATTTAACTTTTAAAGTTTCTCAAACCTTACAATCAATAACAACTTAATTAAATTACCTTTTTTTCTCTCATTAATAGTTATGTATGTGTGAACAATTAGATTCCTAATATGTTGGTAAGAAATACAAACTATAACCTTAAATTATGTTTAGGAACTCATTTAATTTATCTTCAATTCCTTAATTAAACAATTTATATCTATAAATCAAGATTAATATCTAACAATGTATCATGACTACTCAAATATTAAGAATGTCAAAGACTAATCTTTTAATCTATGATTTTTTGTACAATTCAATCCTTTTATTGTACAATGTTTCGGTTAGACATATAACATAAAATTAATGTTTATTATATTTGAGTCCAATTATATTAGTTTTATACCGCTAGTACTTGATTTTATTAATGATATTTGAAATTATAAAGTGTTATTATACCTTGACCAAAGATTTCTTGAATTAATAATAATCGAGAACAACAAATTATTCTCCCTAATTATTTTAAGGAGATGAATTATATGTCGATCACTCAACTACTTTCATATAGTTCATATTATTCCCAATAACTACTAATTGAGTTACTCTTGACTAGAATAAGTTATAAGCAGTATCAAAACATAACAATCTCGATATGAGATAATTTGAAGATCTCAAGTCAAATGATCTCTTATACAATTATCATAATAAGAACTTTCATAGACATACACCTAATGTTTCAAATAGAATTCTCGTATTGAGTCAGTTCAGCAAACTTATTATCTAACAAGCACTACACATTTGTTTAAGTATTTCTACATTTTAGTTTATGAAATCAACTACTTCTTTCATAAGAAATAAATACAATGTGTTAATTTTTCTGCTTTATTAATATCTAATCTCAATAAAAAATTACTAAGAATAATTTAGGGATAATATATAAATAAAATATAAATCTCATAATACAATCTCATCTTAATTTTACTTGTAATGTATATTTTTTTCATAAACTCTATTTTATACATGAGTTAATTAAACAAATATGTATAAGAATTTAGATAAAAACGTTTTTAAACAATTATATAATAAAAAATACAGCCAGCCGATTAAATATAAAGTACAAACCAACGGTTTGCTCGTCACAGAACTCTTATAATTAATTCTATTTTTCCAGGTTTTTATTCTTGTGTTCTTTTTGTTCTATAGTATAAGATTTGTTTTAGTTTATTGTTGTTCATCTGTTGCTCTCCCTCATTCAAAACAATCCAAACTTTAATATATAAAGACAAGTACATGCATTTCTAATGTTAATAAGAATAATGAAACATCAAAAAGGAGGGGTTTTCTTTTTTCCCTTTTCGTGTCTATATTTAATACCAATTTCATCATTAAAATTTTGTGGTCAATCTGTTCCCCATACATCTTTTATGTTTTATTATGTACATACTTGTAACCTTCGCCATGCCATGCACGATAGGAAGAAAAAAATCTCACCATTCATTCCTATGCCTATCTTACGAACACAATGACCTATAATCAACTCACAAATTAACTAAGGGCCAGACACCAAATTACTTGTTTCCATTTTCCTTTCATGCCCGAACCAATCGCCCAAATCTTCATCATCAGTACATTCAACGAACTTTGACTTTCTTTGGGTGTCAGCATGGTCACATTCGTCATTACTTGCTTCAGTTCTTGCACCAATTTTGTTCCTCTCTGACATCTCATGCTTCACTATCTCTTTCCTGTACACTGTTTTGGACAAATTGCTCTTACCCCCAGCAACTGGGAAATCTAAAAACTTGGAATCCCCAGCCAACGATACTGATTGATCTTCTTCTCCTTTCTCTACAAATCTCCTCGTCCCTGCAGCGTTGCCTCTCTGACCATCCGCTTCATTTTCATTGAGGAATCTCTCATGGTCACGACTGGGATAATTTACATACTCACCCTGATTCTGAGTAAATTTATTTGAAGCATTTGAGGCCTTGGATCTTCGATGATCACATTTCAAGCAAACAATGTTTCTTCTAAAATTGATGTAGCTACAACTGCACACCCAATAATTACAAACTG
This sequence comes from Erythroxylum ulei, assembly GCA_027564395.1. Taxonomy (NCBI): domain Eukaryota; kingdom Viridiplantae; phylum Streptophyta; class Magnoliopsida; order Malpighiales; family Erythroxylaceae; genus Erythroxylum; species Erythroxylum ulei. Next base: position 13,489,973 of record JANITX010000210.1, on the reverse strand, counting down.
TACATTAATCAATGCTCTAGTGTAACTAATTCATATCCTGGCTCCTACAAATTTAAAAACGATTGAATGAGGAAGAAAAACTAACGAGTCACACTCCCATTCTCCAGGATTAAGCAGTCGCTTTGTAGGCTTTTCTTTGCATTGAAGACATCTTGTATTCTTTGCAAAGTTTAAGAAGTTGCATCTGCAATAATTGAATTACAGAATAAGAACCAGAGCATTATTGAAGTATGCCAAGAAGTCTGAGAAATATTACTTTTCACAAATCCAGTCTCCTTTCTTCAGCGGAAGATGGTCTTGATCCTCTTTTAGCTGCTTCAGTCTTTCTTCACAAAAGCAATCACATCTCAAACACTTAATGTTCTTGCCGAAGTTGAGGAAATTGCATCTGAAACACCAACACGAATGAAAATTCACTTCAGTCCTTGAATTGATGACTCAACACTTTAAATTATCATAAGGCCAATAATTAAATTACTTGGGGCAAATCCAATCTCCTCGCTTCATTGGAACATTTATGAGGTTTTTCTCCTGTTGATTTGAAAAATGATTACGTGCACTTCTTTCTATGGCCGTGCTAGTTTGCGGATCATATTGACTGCCAAAAGCCACCAATTCTTTCAACATTTTTCTCACTGCCTCTGTCACCAATTTATTTTGACATGATTTGTTCTCCAATGTATTGGAAATTGAATGAAGGCCATACGTCAGTAGAAAACGCATCACATCCACAGTTTGTGCTTCTTCATGTTCATATGCCTTTAAATATGCTCTCTCACAGTGACCCCTCAAGCTGCAGGAGCTACAAATCTACAAAATTGGTTGTTAAAATGAGATATGATGCATTACCGGCAATTTAGGTCAGATTTGCTCAAATCATGAATGTGCAGAGTCGACCAGTAACCATTTAAAAAATATGAAATCCAAAAGCATAAGGGTTATAATATTCAACACTCACGTTTTCTTCATCAATGCCAACATGTGCTCGTAGACGCTTCCCTGAATTGACAACCTTTCGATCTATGCTTGGGCAGCCGCATCCAGCAATGACCTCAATATCTTTCCTTGATAAGAACCTGGTAACAGAAGAATTAGCTGAACACCAGTCTTTCGGAAAATGAGAACAGCTTCATTTGCTAAAGATTACCTATACTTGAAGCAAAAAACATAAGTAGTTCACATGTGCTCCGACCACCCAATATTTGTCATGATTCCTATTGAAAATACTTTTGCAATTTCTGAAACAAGATAATTTAAAAAAAAAACTCAAAATTATCCTGTTCCAGAAATTTCAAAAAGTATTTTCAACTCAAAATTGCCTTATTAGAATAGACAGCCGTAGAGTAAACCCCATTATTTGACTAAACTGACTCTATCACATGAAAGTGACATATTCATTGACGGCCCACGACAATGGCCTCGCAAAAGAAATCACTTTATCTGACATGGACCTTTAATCAAACATTTCGCCTGCAAAGCCAAATGCGTATGTCATTACCTTACAATCCCAGACCGATCACGCGCAAAGTTCAGGCACGCAGTTCTAACAACATTCACTTCCTTGGAGCTCAATTCCCCGCTTCTGAGCGGGTTTCCATCACCTTCAAAGTATCCCCTTTTTAGCAAAACTTCCATAAAATCTATCCATTCAGGCCAAGGATGCGAAATCTGGATCCTTGATTCATTTACATTGGTGGGTTCTCTCTGAATTGGAGATTTTTCAGTTTTTGACCATTGTTGGGTTGTTTGGTGGGTAGGTTTCGAAGAATTGAGCAACTCGGCTTCACTGTAAATGGACTCAAATTTCGACCTTGGAAAGAGGGTTTTGGAGAAGATGCGAATATCTGAGATGGGCAAATCGAATTTGGAGCTCTTCCAGTGGCTTGTGAGAATTGAGCAGAGATTTCGGTTCCGGTAACAAAAGAGTATATGCATTGTCACTTATGGGTTAGAGAGTGTTACTGATATAATTTGGCGGGAATAAGTCCTTGTGATTTTGAGCTGTAAATGATGTGTCTCCTGAGTATGCGTGATTACAGATTACCCTTCCTTATTCCGGTGTTTAGAAACAAGAGTCCGTTCCACCTCACATTGAAGATTATCATGGATTCAATAATTCAATTTAGTTTAATTTAATAATGTTTTTTTAATTTCAGTTCTATTAATTTTTAATTTTTGATTTCATAAATCACTTTACATTAAGTCTTCCATTAATGACATTCTAAGGCTTTGTTTGGCTGGGCTTATATTAGTAGAACTTTTGTCACTAGAGCTTTTTTCTATAGATCTTTTCTGAGAGGAGCTTTTCTAAGAAGCTAGTTGAATGTTTGACTATCATTTAAAAAAAGAACCTTTTTGAAAAAGCTTCATACAGTAGACTATTTGAAAACATAAAAATAAAAAATACTTTTAATTTTAACTATATTTTATTTTGTAATAAAAATTATTTATACTTATAAATA
>JANITX010000210.1:13260763-13273803 GCA_027564395.1 Erythroxylum ulei | reverse complement strand
CCCTCCTTCCTAGTTTGTTTCTACGAGTATAAGTGTTGATGGGCCTAGCTAGTATGGGCTGGGGAGAGGGTGGATTGCTATCAATTGCCCTTTTTTGGATTGTTCAAACAGAGTGAAGACACTTGAAACCACTTAAGATTTAGCCCAAGTGATATAGATATCCAAGGCCCAGACCTAACAGGTGCCAAGGGGAGGGATATTCTTGGCCCAAAAATGGGCCCATCTAAACAGAACAAAGTTTACAGACAATTGGAAAGGCTGTAGCCACCAAGTACTGAATGGAGATACTGGGTTAAGCTCTGAGATCTGACAGTTCTCCATTTCTTTGTAACCACATAATAATTGATATAAAGCTTCCAAACTAAGCACAACAAACCGATCAGGAAATATCTATTTTACATAATTGCTATCCAAAATCACATTTAAATCCCCCAAGGCTTAAATGCCACGGGAGTTTCTACCAAATTGCTCAAGAGATGCTTGGAGAGTTGAATAACCCAAGAAAACATATCAAATCTCTACATTATGGGCCCTTATGTTGGCATCCCAAGCAAATCCTAACAACCACTTTCAGAACTATTTCAATCCAACATCAAACAATCAGATAAGTAGTCAATACTTGTAAGCTAAAAAGTTGTTTCAACAATTGAACGCATCCAAATTTTCAGCCACAATTTCAACACTCATCATAAACCCAATTCCAATCAACCTACTGTCCCATATTAATTCAATCGCATCAATTGAATTCATGGACAATTTCGAAAACCTTAATGTAGATGCAATGCAAACATGACACCACGGATTGGAATTGCATGAAAAGACCAATTAACTGAAAAGACAAACTGACCTGTTTGCAGCACTTGAAATCTTATCGCAAATCCCCTGATTAATGATTGTCCTCTGTTCCAATGAGAATGCTCCCCCTAATATTAAAGAAGCGCCAGTAGCACTTGTACCCATCCTTTCAGCAAATACAGACATAGCCCACTCACGGAGCACCAATAACACAGACTGAAGAAGGCGTAACCTAAGGTTGGGAGATGGCAAAATAGCTCCATTGGATAACAACTGATCATAAGCGTTCAATACTGGTTCAGCTGCACCCTTGCAAGCAGCAATGAGAGCTCTTGCTACATCTTCGTCACCAACCATTTCAATCCGTGATTCAACTCTCTCCTACAAAATGAAATTAATATACAAATCTTAGGCATGAAACGAAAAATACGAGGGCAACAATAATTCTGTCACAAAAAGATTCATGGAAGGTTTTTAACAGAAAAAAAACTACCACAAAGACATTGCGGTACAAAGACTTAAGACCAGAGAAAAAGAACATGGAAGGAAGTTGAGATTCACCAAAGCGGCCTTCTCAAGATGAAGGCAGAGAGTCTCCAAAGGTAAAACAGCTCCATCACCAGGATATAGGCTAGAACCAATCCTTTTAAGTACTGAACAAGCTTCAGCAATGCCACCCCTTGAAAGAGCTTGATCAATCAGTCTAGCCCAGGTTTCTCTCACAATGCTGCTATCAGCATCACCTGAATAATTTGCAAAGTAAAGCATTTCCAGACATATCTGAAGGAAGAAAAACAAAAGGTTACAGAAAAACTCAACCATAAAATAAAAAGAATTATATAGACATGTCAGCAACACCTGCACCAACATATAAGGGCAGACATCAATCAACTTAGAGCAAATGCGTCCTTTCAACATAAATTTAAACTTGCAAAAATTGGAATTGTCTAGAATGGGCACCTTAACTTAATAATGCAACTGCTATTTATTGTTATAATTAAAGTGCATTTTGTCATATCCAATCAATACCTTTTTTAAGTTTTTCCTAAATAAACAAAAAATATTTCAAGAAAAAGAAAACAATAGGGCTAGGTAGTTATTGTACGAGGTATACGAATTTTTATAGGGAAAGTCAATAATAGATCAATAAGAACTCATGCAACAAAACTTTTTGCCACCACTACCTTATTTGTAGTTGCTTCTTCTCCTCCTCCTACTCATACAAGGTTTTTACTAAATAAGGCTTATCTATCCGGAAACAAATTCTAATGAGATTTTAATTAAGCTTATATTCTAACATCTTACAAGTTGCTGAAGATGTAAAATCTCTAACACAAAAAATCAAGGTGTTTCACATGTAAAAATAAGCAACAATGATAGCGGAAAAAGATAATATCATGATTAATTATTCTCATAGAAATGGAAGGGCAGTTAAATAGCACTGGAAAAAGTAACAGGTGGTGCATTATTTTTTTATTATTCCTATAATCCTCTGATAGTTCACACAATAAAGATATTGGTTCTAGTATTAACTTAAAAAGCAAACATCTTTGAAGCAACTAACCATAATGCCTTGAACCAATAAGGTCAATATGAGTAAAAACTTCAACAGCACATGGTGTTCAACTTAAAAAGCAAACATCTTTGAAGCAACTAACCATAATGCCTTGAACCAATAAGGTCAATATGAGTAAATACTTCAACAGCACATGGTGTTCAACTAAACAATTTCAATCCACTGTCCAATTATTTAAACATGCAAAAAACAGAAGGATTAGGAACAGAAATACCTCCCAAAGTTCAAATGGAACTGCATATTCATTGTACAATTGAGTTATACTTTTCAGATCCAATGACAGCTCTTTGGCCTTTTCTCGTGCAATTTTTGTATATTCTGTATCACACTCCTGACCAGTGCCTCTTTCATTCTGGTTAGCCTCAGGCATGTCAGATGAAGATTCTAATCTAGAAGCAATAGATTCCAGTTCTTCTTTTATTTTAATCTGAAAACGAAGCACTGCAAGCTTTCCTTCAAGCAAATCTAGCAACCCACTGTCAAAAGCCCCCCTTGTAGAACCTACCAAACCACCACTATCACCTGCATTCTTGGCCTGAACAACTGCATTACTTAGGTATTGGCGCCTGATTTGATAACAAAAAGGTAAATATCAGAAATGACCCACATCCAAGAAATGTAAGAAATTTTAAAATAGCATGAAATAAGCACACATCCAATGAAGGGCTTGGTTTCTTTATAATTTCTACATCCAATGCGAAAACAAATGTAGATTGATGATTTTTTTCAGTAGTATTGCACTCATTGGCCTACAAGACTATAAATCTATCATAGTAACTAGAGAACTAACATGAACTATTTTTTAATATGAATTGGACATTAAAATCTTCCTTCTTGAACTAATCTTAGAGAACAGGTAAAAGCACTGTTATTATGATTAATCAGGAAAATCAGAACTTTTGACAATTTTGGTACAGTAAAGAAAAGATTGGTTAAGATTATGCATCAATACCATATCAAGCAAATTCTAGAGCTAAACAGAAGGTAAGAACCAAATTATATCAATATAAGCAACAGTAGAAAGCGAGATCTGTTAACCTCTGCTCAAGGCTCAGAGCATCTCCCATGTCAGTTGAGCGTCTTTCAGCTAGTCTTAGCAAAGCATGAGCTGCAAGCACGTGCTGCCTCTTTAAGACATAATACCGTGCCAAAAGATCAAAATATTTGGCTTGATTAGAAGACATTAGTGCTCCTGAATGACCAATTGGAGATGTTGCAGATATCACAGCAGAAATTGCTCGAACCTGTGAGAGACCAAATAAAAATTTCAGCTGGTACTAAGTAATTCAAACTTACTTTTCTGACTTTTACGTTCCAAATGTATACCTAATGCCTTGTATGGATTTTTATTACTTTTATATAATCAAAAAGCAGAACATCAAAATGTATTACCTCTTGCGGGGGTTCACGGCCAGCACTTTGCAGAAAAGGCACTAAATCGGAGCCTCCAAATTCTAACAGCTCATCTTCAAGGCCTAAATCGATCATAGTCCTGTACAGGTACTCACGAAATGATCTGTCAGATGATTGGACACCAAGTTGAACAATCTGGGAAATATATTTCTTTCGAGAAGCCTGATCAAGCAAAGGTCTCGTGGAAACAGGCCTCACTGGAGACCCAAATTCCTTCTGGGAATCCTCAACTTTCAAAGAGCGTAAAGCACTGGTAATTATCTCATAGCACTGTATGCGACAAGCAAGTGCATGTTCTCTAGTTGCCGCATCAATTTGGTCATTAAAAGCATCACCTGCCGGGTCAAGTGCCTGTGCCTTCTGCAAGGGTAACCGTACCACAGCTTCGTAGAATCTACAAAGTCACATTTACATTTAAGCAACAACAATACAAGTTTTAAATTTTGCCTCTGTCATGAAACAATGAACTCACCTTAGGTCCTCAAATCGCTTGCAAACAGTTCTTAAATCTGCAGACTCTGGAATTTTGCTCAAGAAATTGAAGGCCTCTCTAGCAAGATTCTCCTTCTCCAGAGGGTCAGAAGTTATAGCAGCCCTTTCAAGACATTCCACAGCTAAGAAGAACTTGTAGTCAGACTCCTTAAAGTAGCTGGGACAACCCTCACGTAATCTCCCACTAATATCATTTACTGTTCCCCTGCCATCAGGACCAGTATAATACTGGAGCAAAGGAGCAGTATCAATTCAGGAAAATGTTTGAATACAGAATAGCAGTACCAAATGTGAAAGACTTAAGGTCCTAGGAAGCAATATATATAATCCTATCATTTTTACCTCCATGAGTGCAGATATTAGCATTGTAGCAAGACGGTCACCCTCCTCAGAACAAACAAGCTCGTGGAATGTCAATTGAACAAGAGCTTGCCTCAGACTAGCATCAAACTGCTGAATCAAGCGTGTAACATGGTGCTGAGAGAGTAGCTGAAGCAGAAACAAAGCCTCACCAGATCTCATAAGCAACTGTCTGACACACTCCATTGCCCTCACCTGTAAACCGATCAACATTAAGCTTGGACATAAAATATAAAGATAAGCCAGTTATAATTAAGCACCCACCTCCATGGCAGCCAACTCAGCAGGACTATAAGGTAACCGCTGCCTTTTATTTGATGTGCCACTACCATTAGACTCAACGTTCCGTGAATAAGCACCAAATAAGTTTCTTACCATACTCCTGTCACCAGTACCAAAGTCAGAACCAGCTGCATATAATATGGAACCAGTCAAATCTCCCAAACCAGCAACGCAGCCATAAAGGCCTCTTCTTTGGTTCCTTCTTGACCTTAAAAACTTCTCTAAAGAGCGAATTTTGCTCTCAAGAACTTGCATAGCTCCAACAGATAGTCTACAGATAACTATTCCATCCGGAGATGTAGCATCAGATGGACCCAAACTGCCTTTTGTCATAAAGATGGGGAGTTCCCAGAGTGGAAAAAGCAACCTTGTTGTGCATAAACAGAGACCTTCATGTGCACCTGAAAATACAGGCTCAGCCTCTTGCACAACTTGTCCCATGCTAAAACCCCCAGCTGCTGATCTAGTACTTGCCAATGCACTACTACCCTCAAGTTGGGGCATTCCAACAATTCTTGGGTCTTCATATGCTTCAGCTGCCTTCTCAGCCACAACATTGCTTATAAGATTTTCATAATGTACTATCCTAGCAGCAAGCATTAAACACATTGCAGCTGCCTCACCAGCCCCAAATCGGTTGAAAAAATCTTCCAAGATTGATCTAGGTGAATTGGACTCAAACAACCTCCTGAGAATGTCAACAGGTCTATTGAAAACAACTTCCATCATTCCCATGGTACTGAAAACAACAATTCTTCGCCTTGGCAAAATATGTTGGGTTGAGAGTTCAGCTCTTGCCCAAAGTTTACCTGATGCCTTCTCACAGGATTCCCTTGAGTTTTCAAATCCAAAAAAAAGTCCCGAGTATAGTGACTGTATAGTGGCAGCTGTATCCGGTAAGGGCAAAACATCTGCCACAAAAAGCATTCGACCTTCAATAGGTAGGGAAGAGACAATTTCTCGCAAAGCTCGAGAACTCCTTGTGCTTGTTCCCACGCTACCTGCTGGTTGGGAGCTCGAGTCCTTGCTCACAATTACAAGAGAAGACATGCTTGGTGGTGATGAATCAGAAAGGACAAGAGTTCCAGTAGAGTAATATGCTGTTTCAACCTTTAGTGTGGGATCTTCATTTGGGGTTCTATTAGCAATAGATACAGCTCCAAATGTAAGTCCACCACTAACTCCTAAAGGAGGAGAAGGTCTAGTAGTAACAACTTTTAAACAATTTGCCTTCTGAGAACTAGTATCAAACCCCCCCAAACCTCCAATGGCACCATTACTGCCACTAGATGGAGAAGTGGAAAAGTACATCCTTCTGCCATCTGATAAAACGGCAACAAGATGCAACCATTTGGATTCCAGAGTAGATAAAGGCGTGATGCAGACGACAGATGGTTTTGTTTGTCTATTTGGCGTTCTTGGTCCTGTCAAATATCTGCTTGCATAATGCACATCTCTGTGACTAAACAAATTTCTCTCTTCAGCAACCTTCTTCAATGGACCATCTCCATTTGGCCCTAAAAGAAATGCCTGAAGTTTCATCTCCTCAGTTCGCGCATACAAAATCTGTCTTTCATTGTCAACAACCATTTCCACAACAGGGTCAACAGCTCCAAACTTGAATACATTAGGTACCACCCACCTAAGACCAAAAGAAGTTCTTAGTTCTGACCTATGGCATATTAAATGTAAGATAATAATTGAACTTCATATTGATTTAAAGAAACCCAAAAGTAGGTACTCAATTTAAGTGTAAACCATTGAAATAACCACTTAGTTCTTAAAATGTTATCAGGTAGGATCTGTCCTTGGTTAAAAGTCAATTGTTGTTACGTTACATAAGTTAAAGTCATCACCATGAGACGTTCAGCAGAATTAATGGCCATGTACACCTCTCCAAAATAAATGAAATAGCATACCTCGATATGACACTACTCAATCCAGCAGTGAGGCAAACTTTTCGACATCGTTTATGCCAGCCTGAACCAGTGGTGTAATGCAACTCATAAATGTGGCCATCTCGCCCAGCCAGGAATATACGGCCCTTTTCAGTACATACGACACAAGTCATAGAAATGCCATCAGATGGTATGGCATATTCTGGCAAAGGCTGCAATGAAAGCTCTGCATATGGATCAGTACCATCACCACCACCAGAACAGCAGACTCCTACAAGAATCAACTGACAACAAGAAAAGTTAATGAGAACCAATCAAAAAGTACATAACTACTTATCCAACAGAGTCTCACACAGAAGATACAGCAAAAGAGTCCTCAATCCTATTACAGTTCTCACATCTTGCTTGCTCATTATCTAAGTTTTAGCAATAAAGAGTAGGAAAGAAAAAGGAGAAGGGTCCAAGATTAAAAAGCATAAAACATTAAAGGTAAATTGTCATCTGAATGCCTTCTTTGATCAACATGATGCCACCATAAATTAGGCTCACTTCCACAATAAGAGTTTCAGTTCAGACACAAACTATGAAACAAACCAAACTTATTGTTTAAAGCTCAAAGCCCGCATGTCAATTTGACACCATACATATCAAGTTCGTAACTATATTTCTAAGTAGGAAATAAGAAAAGGATAGTCAGAATAAAATCTTCTATGTACTTCAAATAAAGAATAAAATCTTCCATGTACTTCAAATAACATTTAACATTTATTCCTCAACTCTTAGCCTAGCAACCAGAACGTATAGACCACATGTAACAGAACTCACAACATGGATAGATAGACAGAGACAGAGACAGCTCCTAACTCTATTGCCATCAGGCTCTTATAAACCTTTTTTGACGACTTCCATTCATGAAATAATTAATATCTAACAAAATGGCACATTCAAACAAAACAACCTGTTTAATATACCAGTAATGTCGATTGTTATCACCTCAATAGGAGTAGCTAAAACTAAAAGATATTGAATAGCTTCAATAAAGACACCGGGTTTAGATTTGGCAAGTCCAACTGCACAAATGGCCTGTTCCTCCCCACTGTATTCAGGACATTGTCCATCCCTGAAAAAGACAAGAATATTAAAGATAATTAGCACTTACTTAAATTAACAATTGAATTAGAATAACGTAAGGAAGAAGAAAGAAATTTAGCAATAATCAATCTTAAAATATCAAGCTTAGAAATCTTTCTAGATTCGGTATCTGACTGAATCTGGCTGAATTCCACATTCTCGAGCCAAAAGTCAAGAAATATTGCATTATTCTTTTTAAGCACCAAGTGTTAACCATCAGCTTAACTTTCTTCTGTAGATATAACTAATGACCAGAAAATCAAGATTGGTCTTGATCCATATCAGAGAGTAGGAGATGACCTCACATTACAAGGAGTAGAAAAGACCAACTAGAATTATAAAACAAGGAAGTTGACAATTAATCATGATACAATTACAGTCTTAGTCTGATTGAAGAGCCATACAACAATAGATTAAGATGAGAGCCAAAAAAAAAAAAGTCATGAACACTACGTATCTCTCCCAACATTATCAAAAAGACTAACAAAGCGAAAGAATTCAATATACTTGTCTTTATTTAACCAAAACTGTTAGGATCTTCGGGAGAGAGAGAGAGAATTATTCCAGAGGAAGAACAGTGGGCCAACGAGGGAGTTAGTTATCAGCTGATGTGGCTGATTAGTTAGGCATAACAGAATGTACCTAGAGAGGGGGGTTTATAAAAGGGGAAAAAAGAAGGGAGAAGGGTAGGCAGAGAATTGAGTAAAGATAGTGACAGAAGGATATTCATACCTTCTGAGGAGCAAATCTGCTCTGGTTAGGGAGAAATACTACACTACTATTCGGTAGTGATAAATATTTTACAGATATATTGAAATAATATAGAGGAACTCTAGTATTATAAGTCTAGAGTTCTAACAAAAACCACCTGAAGACCCCAACAATCCAAACTAGATATACAATAATTAAACAAACTTCAAGTAACATGGTGGAAAAATTTATTGAGAGCCATATGCACCTTTTATTAGGAATATCACAACTTCATCCTCTAGCAAAACTGTCATCTTAGAGCCCACATAATTTTTCCAAATTCTTCTCATAAACTAAAAAAAAATACTTCCTTGACTAACTCTTGAATAGGAGCTTGAATTAAAAGAACTTCAAAACAGGGTATCTTGGAGATTTTCCAACCCATACTATCCTCACCATGCCAATTAATATTTTCCACCATGCAGCAAATAAATAAACTTTTGTTCTAACTCCAGCCCATTCTAAAAGGAGACACAACATAGCATGCTCCTTACTTTAAAGATCGATGCAAGATTTCACTAAAGCATACTAACACCAAAAGGAATGCTCCAACAATTAAAAAAGCAAGGAACTTCAAACTTTTAGATGTATGTCAGAAAAGAATTCACACTACAGACCAAAAAGGGAAATCAAATAATTACAAAGAAATGCTTTTCCTTTATTCATTTTTAAGATACCCATCTCTAATTGCTACCTATGTCATAGCCTGGTAGTGCTGCAAAGATAAACTCACCACTTATCAAAACGCCATAGGAACAATGAATTGTCCACAGATGCCCATGCTCTGCGTATCTCAGGAAAAATTCCACATAGAGCAGTTCCTTCCCCTCCAGCTGCATTATATCTTTCAATGAGAACAGGAGGCAACTCCCAGGTATCTCCTACCTCAATCAGTGGAGGCCACTGCCAAAAAAAAAAGGGATAATAGGACATTAGGCATTTGTTAGCGAGGTGTGACAATGGCTGTCAAGGAAATGACTGAAACTTTTTTGATTTAGAAACATTAAAAGGGTGAAAAGAAGGTTAAAAGTTTTTGAAACTGAACTAAGGAAATTTGATTATTTCCACTGAAAAGAATGCCACTTTCACATCAATCTATGACGCTGCAGACTACACATCAATTTAACAAGAATATCAAGATACAATTAAATGGAAGGTACAATACCCTGTGTATGAAGATGTGCAATTCAGATACATTATCTTATAGAGAAGAACATAATAAAAAACGAGAGAGGCGCAAAGCACCAGGAGAGAAGCCATGTGGTTGGATACCTGCCCAAAGAGCAGTCAATCAAGAGAAAACAAGAAACCAAACATCAAATATTAGGAAAAGAAAAAGAAAGACATCTGAAGATATGACTAACGCATGATACCATCCTACCTAATCCAGATTAAAAGTTCTTAGAAATATATACTAGAAGATGCACTGTCACTCCCTACCACAATTCAACAACCCACGCCATCATTAATTTTCCCCTAATGCATCTTCTCAGTCACCAAATAGTAGCCCAAAACCAATCAGTGATTCAACATGACAATTACAAAAGGCAAAGGCAAGCAGGCACATAAAATTATGGAATTGGGAAATAAAAAAGAGAAGAAATTTCGGATTAGTACATCTCTCGAGTGGGTGGAATAAGGATGACTAGCGTATCTAGAAGCTTCAAGAGCCTCTTCGAGGTCGAGCTGGGCCGTCACTTCCCGCCCAATCCGGTCACTGACGACGAGACCCGCATTGGTGACGTCACGTAGAACAATCTCCTCCTCCCGCGACATGAAAACGCGGAGATGAAAAGCTCTAGATAAAGAGGCCGGTTGGGGGTTTAAGGCGTGGGCTTAGATTCAGTGAAATTGAAACAGGAAAAACTACTCCGAGGATTTAGATAGGTATGTGGTGATTTTCAATGTTGTTTGGATTTGGGAGCAAAATCTTTGAAATTGATTAAAACAGCAGCAGTAGAAGTAATAAATACCCTGGGTGTGGAGCTGGGAGAAATTAGGGTTTTTTTTTGCCCTTTTCAGTGGCGGGCAAGCGTTTGGCTAAATTTTCAAAAGCGGGCGGATTGAGTTCGTTGCGCTCCGGGTCTCCCACCGGTTCAATCGACATCCATTTTATTTTCACATTCATCAGTTGTATTCTATTAGAACCATTATATTAAAAATTAAATAAATTAAAACATAATTAAAAATATTATGTCACTTTTTATGTAGTAAAGATTTTGATTTTAATTAAAAATAAAAATTAATTGATTTATTTTAGTTAATAAAAATTTATAAATGTGTAAAAATTAATTAATTAATTTTTAATAATAAAAATTATTTTAAAAAATCGACTCAAATTAAAACTTCTTCATTAAAGATGATAATCAATGTCATGTATTATTATCAGATTTTTTTCTTTAGCATCCCCAAAGTGGTTGTCACAACTTTGTACTGAAATCCACATTTATGCTCCACCTACAAGCTAAAGCAATAGCGTAACACGATGAATTTGATTGAATACCTATGTGAATGATCTTGAGAGGCGGAAAAAGATATCGCTCCGCTAGAAGAAGGGCTTGAACCTTCGACCTTGTGGTTAACAGCCACACGCTCTAACCAACTGAGCTACTCCAGCAACCTGGACGCGACACTTTTATTAATTGATAATATAGAAACATTTTTACGGTAACACATCACTCAACCACTGCAACGACTAAATGCTCAATTGTCGCATAATATTTAACAGAAGTGGAAAACCCGAGCAAATAATACACAAACATACACCAATTGAAGTATGTAAGGTTTCAAAGCAACTTTGAATTGAACAGGCTCCAATGTATAGGCGGCTAAAACTATTACATGACTCGCTAAAATCACATGACCGGACCAAAAGTTCAATTGTGTATACAAAAGTAGGCTGATGCTAGTTTTGACAACAGAAACAAACAAATAGCACAGGCATAGATGGGAATGGGACAAAAGAAAAATGTGAATGTGACTTCATTTCTGGACAGGGTTTTCCAAAAGCTCATATAATGAATCCAGGCATCTCCGGAGGCTTGTCAAGCCACTGTCTTCACCGGAACTTGGAGAACCTTGATTTCTTCTGTACAGATAGACAACAAGAACACTATAAAGTTGGATTTATATTTGAATCTCTTCACTCTTCATTCCCTTTGAGAATGTTGTATTTGCAGAGAGGACATGTAGCATTCATCTTAAGCCATTTCACAATGCACGTGGAATGAAAATGATGGTTGCAAGGAAGTGTGTGAAGCTCCACTCCATCCTCATAAGAACTTAGGCATATACAGCATTCCTACCCATGAGAAAAGGAAGAGAAGTCGGACCAGAAACAATAAAAATCACCAGCATGATTGAATTAACCCAAACATTAGAATTTAGAACTAATATTAATGAAAAGTCTCCACAAGCACGGACGCATGAAAATCCATCTTACTTCTCACCGATGTATGATCTTTTTTCTTTGTTGTACTGGTTACTGATGTATGATTTAGCAGTTGTGTAATAGCAACGTCACCAGTACTCTTATCAAGCTGATAACAACATTCTTACAGTCTCTATCAAGAAATTGCTGCCAATTGCACATTGGAACGTTTTCTTTTTACACAATTTACTGCATCTGTATTGACATAATATTCATGTATTCACTACAACAACAACAGCCACCCAATAAAAATTCCACTGAAACGCAGAGTCTGGAAAGTTCTAATAGTACGCAGCCTTACCCTTAACTAACAGAAAGACTGGTAGCATAAGATAACACTAAATTTCTTAGAAAACATAGCAGCATAACATATAGCAATGCCATCCCCTACTATAGCCCTCAAAATTGTCAGATTTAGCTTACTTCTAACCAAAGAGCAACTTTGATGTAGGAAGGCTACAAAACACGTGAAAACTATTTGAAGAAAAACATTAAGCTGTAACTTAAGGGTTGCAGTAGGCTTAGAAAGAAAATAATATGGAAATGATTCCATGGGTTTGTTATAAAAACTGGGAATGACTCCAGGATTTGGCATAGAAACAATGTGTTACACTTAACAAACTGAAATTCAGAATTCAGAGGATCTCCTTTCTTTCTTCATTCACAGACTGAACTGCTTAACTTACACCAAAACTCCCACCAACTTAAACCTAACCTAACATGGTTCTTTATTAGTTATTATCTAACAGCTCGTTACTTGAAATATGTAGAATTTGATTATAAATCAATAAAAGAAAAGGTAAGTGGATTTGATTCTTTCATCTAGTTAAGCAATTAAATTGAATTGAAGTCTATCATTCTAATCATAGAATCAACAAATTTATTTTTAACATAACTAAAACACCCTTATTCC
>JANITX010000210.1:13067844-13084325 GCA_027564395.1 Erythroxylum ulei | reverse complement strand
GAGAGAGAGAGACGTCTAGCAATACATCACGATCACTTAAATATTAGAAATTTCAAAGTAGTTTTGACTAACTATTTTGTGCATAATTTTTTTCGTATAATTCAACAATTTCATTATTTAATATTAGACATAAAATATGAAATTGATGACTATTTTATTTGAGTCTAATCATATTGGCCCATAGGTTTTAGTAATTGATTCTATTCATGACATTTGAAATCTTTTTTCAAAGTTTCATTTAATATTCTCTCTAATCATTTTAGAGTGATGAATTCTATATTGTCCACTTAACTATTTGCATATAATTTACGTTATATCTACTAATATTTTTTTGGTAGGATATATCCAATGAATATTAATTGAGCTTTCCTTGACTAAGATAAGTAATAAGTAGTACTAAAATACAATAATCCTGATGTAATATATTTTAGAGATCTCAAGTCAAATGATCACTTATATAACTGTCACAGTAAATTTTTTTATAGATATACAAGTTATGTTTCAAACAGAATTCTTATATCGGGTCAGTTTAGTGAACTTATTTTTTAATAAGCACCCTTACATGTATATAAATATCTTCTTAATTTATGAGATCGATTACTTCTTTAAAAATAAATATGTGCTAGTTTTTATGTTTATCAATGCCTAATCTTAACAATGACTAAGAATAACTTAAAGATAATACATGAACATAATATGAATCTTATAATTGTGATCTTATCATAGTTAAAAATTTAATGTACATTTATCACATAGACTTTATCTTATATATCAACTAATTAAATAATTATGTCCCGAAAATTTAAATCAACTAATTAATTGTAGAGTATCATTCTATTTTTTTTGTTTCTCTCTTTGCTTTTGTTTATTTTCTTGGCCTTTGTCCCATTATTTTTGTTGTTTCTCCATTTTCTCTAGCCTCTCATCTGCTATTCTTTTTCCATTTTCCAGTTGCTTTTCTCTCTTATTTCTTATGGTTCACCCGCTCCCTCTCACGTTCTTTTTTCTTTGTTTGATGTTCCTTTTTAATGAAAAAAAAAACCCTTACAAATGTAGCAGCAATGTATAATTATCCTTTACGTGCACAAGATCATGATATAAGAAACCGCGGTTTCCAAATAAATGTCATTTTATCCATTGCTTTACTCGGCAAATCTGGAGAAAGTCATGGGAGTTTTTGTTGGTGCTATTGGGTCTCTACTACTACTTGCTTTTATTCATAGCAATCTATTGATCACTTGCACCGAAGCTGATTCAAACCCTGTAAGTTGTATCAACATTGAGAAAGAAGCTCTCCTTCAGTTCAAAGAAAGCCTTAAAGGTCTGTCTAGCCAGTTGTCGTCATGGGTTGGCAAAGATTGTTGTTCATGGGAGGGAGTTAGTTGCAGCAACATTACTGCTCATGTAGTGAAGCTTGACCTTCATAATTCTGTTCCATGTGATATGGATACCACAGCTCAGTCCTGCTTGGGAGGTGAGATAAACCTATCTCTACTCACATCTTTCTTATTTAGATTTGAGTAACAACAAATTTTCTGGTGCCGAAGTTCCAAGCTTTCTTGGTTCCCTGAAGAAATTGGAATATCTGAACCTGTCCAACACACTTTTGGAGGGAAAGGTTCCAAAACAGCTCGGTAACCTCTCAAATCTGAGGTTTCTTGATCTTGGCGGGAGTTATAAACTGAGCATTGCTAGCTTGGACTTTGTTTCAACTCTTCCACTTTTAGAGTTCTTGGACCTTTCTGAATTGCACATCGTCAATTCCCAGAACTGGTTACAATCCATAAACATGCTTCCTTCTCTAATACACTTGAGTTTGGATAATTGTGGTCTTTCTCACTTGCCATCATATGTGTCTGTCAATGTCACATTTCTTGCGTTTCTTAATCTCGGCGACAACAACTTCAATTCAACCATTCCCAGTTGGTTGTCCAACATAAGTAACAGTATTGAATATCTAGATCTACATTACGATGCTTTACGAGGATTCATACCAACTGATATTGGTAGGTTCAAGTTGCTCCAAATCCTCGACTTATCTTTCAATGAGCTGGAGGGTGGAATACCAGACACGTTGAGGGACCTATGCAATTTGGAGGAGCTTTACCTGCAAGTGAACAATTTGAATGGAGAGATTTCGGGATCTTTTGGCAATCGATCTGGTTGTATCAAGCATAGTTTGAAGGTGTTAACACTTCACTTCAATGTTCTTACGGGTGGAATTCCATACGAGTTGGGAGAGTTCAAGAATGTGGAGTACCTTCTTCTCACTTCGAACTCCTTTCATGGTCCAATCCCAGAATCAATAGGAGGAATGTCAAGTTTGAGAGGATTGTCTCTCGCTAAGAATAACTTGAATGGCAGTATACCAAAAAGTGTGGGACAGCTTTATAATCTTGAACAGTTGTATGTTCAAAACAATTCGTTGAGTGGGGTGGTCTCAGAGCTATACTTTTCAAACCTTACCAACTTAATTGAATTAAAATTGGGATACAACTCGTTAATTTTCCGTGCTGATCCCAAGTGGATACCTCCTTTTCAGCTTTTCACGTTAGAATTGTCATCCTGCAATGTAGGGCCTCAGTTTCCAAAGTGGCTCAAATCACAAAGAACCATCTTAAGCGTAGCAATGGCTAATGCAAGCATCTCAGGTAGTATCCCCTATTGGTTTGAAGAACTATCCCGTACCATTGGAATTTTGGATTTGTCTTACAATCAAATTAGAGGAAGTCTTCCAAGGATGAAAACTCTTGTTTATACATTTCCCTATAGGATCATCAGTCTGAAGTCCAATAAGCTCGAGGGTCCTTTAATTCCCTTTCCTTCAGATACCAGTGTTCTGGATCTTTCTGACAACTTGCTTGGTGGTCATATTCCTCCATCAATTGGCAATCTAATGCCACAATTGGCATCTTTGTCTGTCTCAAGTAATATGCTGAATGGTGAAATGCCACCATTTCTGTGCCAGATGAGGTATTTATATGTTCTTGATCTATCAAAGAATCTGCTCTCTGGAAGAATTCTGGAATGTTGGAGCAACTTTCAAATTTTGGAAGTGCTGGATTTGGGAAATAATAATCTAAGTGGTGACATTCCATTTTCCTTGGGTTATCTACAAAAGCTGAAGTCCTTACACATTCAAAGCAATAGACTACAAGGCAATATCCCTATATCACTGAGCTCCCTCCATGGCTTGACCAGCCTCCAAATTAGTGATTTTTCAGTGGTTTTATTCCAAAATGGATAGGCGAGAACCTAACTGTTTTAGGAGTGCTGGACATGCATTCCAATATGTTTGAGGGTGAATCTAGCAAGCAATGGTTTGATTGGTAAACTTCCTGCTTGCCTTGGTAACTCAACTTCAATGCAAGTGAGTAACGGCAAAGCAGTTGATGACTTCTGGGAGACATTTAATTCCATTGATTATTATCAATTCCGTTTCATAGGTAAAAATATGTATGAAGAGAAACTCCTAGCTACTATAAAAGGGGCAGAGCGTGAATACACAAGTACGCTTCGATTTCTGTTTTCCGTGGACCTTTCAGGAAATAGGTTTACTGGAGAAATTCCAAAGGAGTTGATGAGTCTTTCGAAGTTGGAAAACTTAAACTTATCTGATAACAAACTTGGGGGAGAGATCCCATCAAATGTTGGCAACTTGAAATTGTTGGAGTCGTTAGACTTATCCATAAACAAGCTCTCGGGTGCAATTCCGCCTAGCATTGCCCAGCTGAACTATTTGAGTCACTTGAATTTGTCATTCAATAACTTGTCTGGCCATATACCAATTGGCAATCAGATGCAAACGTTGAACGACAAATCCATCTATCTGGGTAATATTTACCTTTGTGGGTCTCCACTAAGACGCTGTGAAGAGTTGTCTGAACCTCAGGGTGATTCCAAGTCAAGACTGAAAGGCGTGTTTGAGGATATCTGGTTTTTCTCTGGTTTGATGATGGGCTTTTCAAGCGGATTTGTTGGAGTTTGTGCTCTTTTATTATATTTCAAGCAATCATGGATGCTTCGCGTGATGGTTAAAACTAAAACGAGACGAAGGCGAGTGTAGAGTAGTTTGTACGAGACATCACGATTCACGAAAGAGAATGCTTGATATCCACTTTGTAACCCTTTCAGGAATAAAATCACAAAATATTCTGAAATTAGCTAGAGATATCTTGTTTTTCAAGTTTCAACAGAGAAACCCGTATTAGAATCGGCAAACTAAAATGACATACCTTTGGTAAACAACTTAAACGCACCGGTAAGATAGAATGAAGATTACAAGAAAGGAAAATTCCTTAATTCAATCGAACTTCCATAAGTGGAATTCCCAAATTAAGGATTTTATTCCTTTGAGTTAGAGGTTTTAGGGACCATCCAATCCTTAAATCTTAAAGAATTAAAGATACCTAGAGGTTGCTTGAGGCATTGATAAGAATCCTTACTTCCAAGATTAGGAATGTAATTAGGAAGGGGATACCACAAATTAGGAGGGAAATTACCCCACTGCCCCTTATTAGAATAGAGTTAACCTTAGAATGGACAACAATAGAGTGCCAACTAACCACAGCTTGAGGAATTTTGATAAGAGGACTTCGACCTGTCTAATTATCAAACCAAAAGGAAGCCTTTTCTCTATTACTAATCTTACAGAGCACAGTTGGTTACAATATGACCCTTAAAGAAATTGGGTTAGGAACCAAAAAAAAGAAGGTTTTAATTGGAATGACCCATATATTATTCCCCTTAAGGATATAAGTGTTGAACCATTTGATCCACAATGATTCCTTCTCCAATAAAATATTCCACAACTTTTTGATCAACATAACTTTATTAGTAATACCAATGAAGATTAGCCCGATACCTCCTTCCTTTCTCTAGCAAACTTGAGTCCACTTCATGTTGGGATGGTGTCTTTCAGAATTGAGATTTTCCTTAAAGAATCTTCTAAATAAATTTTCCAACGTCTTGATAACTCCTTTTGCAAGAAACGAGTTAGAGGATCAGTAAATATGTAAGGAATTTAGCACAGATTTTATAAGTTGCAATCGACCCCCAAAGGACAAAGTCTTATTCACCCATATATTCAGTCTTCTTTGTATCTTCTCAACTGGACGATAGCATTCTAAAAATTGAATCCTTCTAGTTGTTATTGGGTGACCCAGATAGAAAAGTAAAGCTGCCCTTCTAGCCATACCTGTGATTTGAGAAATTCTCTCCTCTAGCTGATTTGCACTAGAAGCTAAGATGAGACTCTTTTATAAATTTATTTCCAACTCTCAGAGATCTTTAAAAGCCAATAGAGTAAAGAAAAGTAGTTCCATTGATTTACAGTGAGCTTTAGAGAAGGGTAAAAGGTCATCTACAAAGCACAAATTAATAAGCTCCACCCTTTTACATTTATTATGGAATTTGAAGTGTTTGTTCCTCCCTATGTTGTGAAGAAGCATCTAAGTAAGAAACTCCAAACAAATATTAAAAAGATAAGGGGATAGAAGGTCCGCTTGTCTTAATCCTCTAGCACTCTTAAATAAACCAGTAAATACACCACTAATCAATACTGAGAGGGAGGGGAAAGATATAGAAGCCTTAATCCATTTAATTAAACCAATAGGGAATCCCAGAGTCTTCATGGTTTGTAATATAAAACCCTATTCAACACAATCAAAAGCCTTCGAAAAATCAACTTTGATGATATAATTAGGGGAGGAGTTTTTTCTCTAATATCCTTTCATAAGCTCTTGAACAATTGATATATTATCACCAATCAGTCTACCTTGTATAAATGCAGTTTGATTATCAGAGATAAGAGTGTTCAACACTATTTTCAGTCTATTAGCCAAAATTTTAGAAATCACCTTGTAGAAAAAATTCGAGCATGCAATAGGCCTGAAATCCTCAAAAGATGTAGCATTAGAGCTCTTAGGAATTAAGCATATGTGAGTCCTGTTTAACTTTTTAAGGAGGATAGTTGATAAAAGAATTTCTTAATAGCTGTCTTCACCACAGGACTACTATCCCTTTACGTCTATTTAAAGAAGAAGCCATTAAAACCTTCCGGGGCCTAGGGATGTATTAGGATTCATTTGAAGGACTAGTTCTATTTCTTTATCACTAATGGGCTTAATGAGTAAGTCAGATTGCTTCTGCGTAATCCTCTTCTTCATAAATGAGAGTAACAAGGGAGATTTTGATGAATTTGAGTGGCCATAGAATCTTCTAAAATGTTCCTCAACTTTAGCAAGAAGATCCTTCTTCTTAGAGATTGTAAAGCCATTAAGCAAGCTTAGTGAGCAAATTTTATCAGCATTCCTTATAGCCACAATAGAATTAAAGAAGAATTTAGAACACTCCCCCCTTAAGTTGTTGGACACAAATGTATTGACATGTGCTAGCCATTGGTGATACTAAACCCATTTGTAGAGCTTACTAAAAGCCTCTATCCTCCACCAAAAAATTGTTAAACTAAAATGACCCCTTCTTATAGAATTATGGAAGAGAATCTCCACTAGGATAGGAGAGTGATCTAAGAATAACATATCCAAAAAGGTTATTACACTATCAAGAAACTGGGCAATCTAGTCTTGATTAACCAAGGAGCGGTCTAGCTTTCTTCTCAAAGCCCATCTTCCACATTATTTATTAGACCATGTGTAGTAATGACGTTTAGGCTTCAGATCAAATAAACCTATCTTCCCCACACATTCGTTGAAATCAATAAGACCACCACTAAGAAAGGCATTATTGACATCCACTTAGCATAGTTCCTAGTGCTTGCTAGCAATAACCATAATAAGACTACGAATTAAAGTTAAGCGGGCTATAGGAGCAAACATTTCCTTATAGTCAATTCCATATTCCTGAGAAAACCCTTTAGCATCTAGTCATGATTTGTATCTTTCTACTATTCCATTAACTCGATATTTAATTTTATAGACTTATCTGCAGCTAATAACAGACTTGGTTGGAGGTAAATCAACCAAGTCCCAAGTAACAGTGTTGCTGAAAGCCTATAGTTCTTCTGCCATTGCTTGCTACCATAAAGGGTTAGAATTGGCCTTGCAATAAGTCTATAAAGTTATATCATGTTCCTTTTTTTGGAAATAGAAAATTGATTAAATTCTCAAAGTAGCCACCAGTTCAAATTAGAACAAATAATATTACTTAACTTTCATCCTCTAGCAAATTCAATATGGTCTTTATTCCATTACTCGCATTTTTATAGACCTTGTATCCAACTGTCACTATAACAAAGTTAATTTTTGGCCAAAAAAATGTAGCTAAATGTCTAAAAAACGTTATCTATAATTTTTAGATGAAACTTCATCAAATCTCCACAGATAAAAACTATAAACAACATTTTTAAAAATCATAATCAATAGTTTTTTTGGTTGCTAAATAGTTTTAGCTATATTTTGGAAAATGTAGCTAAATCTTTTTAGCAACATTTTTCTAAATGTAGCCAAAAAAATTTATCCACATTTTTGAAAATATAACCAAATGTTTTAGCTACGTTTTTAGCTATTTTGTAGAAGTACCGATCTAACCTACTAAATAATATTACATTTTAAGATCTATCTAAATATAATTAATTTTTATCTTTTAAGATGAAACCTTAACTTGATGTATTTATAAGCATTTAGACAACCACCAAATAAATTTTATATTTTCTTCAAGAGTATTCCTCAATAATCTAAGTAAGTTTGTATGGTAGGTTGGTGAAGCTTTCATGGTCATTCTTCTCAAAGTTCCATGTCAGAAACTCGATAGTAGTAATTAATTAATATCCCATGTAAAATGGCTGTATTGAATATACGATCTGGCATTTATGTAGACTAAACGTAAAATAATGAATTTCATGCCTATTCTATCAAAGAGAAAAAAAATATAATTATTTTTTCAGACAGTTCACAAAAGATTCCAAGATACTGTGACATAAGACTCGATAGATAAAGTAAAGAAATTTCCTATGTTTGGATCCCCAAGAAGGCTCCTTACATGTTCGAAGGCATCGCTTGAAACAAACAAAGATCTTCCCCCAATAATTGGTTCATTGATAACAGATAGTTTCATTGGTTGTTGGAAGCCTTGGAATTTTAATTCATTGCTACCCTCTTCCAATAATTTCTTGGCTCTAACTAAACTAGTAGAATATGCATTAACCAATTTCCCATATGTATGGAATAGTAATTTAAATAAACCCTACGTACAATGTGTTTCACCTAAGGAACAAATAGTATAGAAAATAAACTTAATTTATTTGCAATCCTTTGAAAAATTAAATCCCAAAAACTAAATAAGCTAAATCAAATAGTATAAGGAATCCAAATTCAAGCACATACATATCAAATTGAATGACTCCATCATTGTCATGATGAGTAGAAAGAGTTTTTGAAATCGATGACTATTTCAAAACTACTAATTTGGCTAATCCTGTACGGAGTATCGAGACATCGCGACTTTCTCCACCTTCATATATCATTTGTAGTTTGAATTTTAAGCATCCAATTTAGAAGCACTCATGCCTAATTCTTGGCTCTTAAGTACTAGTCATCCCTTAAACAAAACCTATAATAAAAGCAAATTCTACAATATGTAACTGTATTGCTAAATATGTGCAAATTCAATGTGGTACCAAATTGGTGTAATTATGCATATTGCCTTATAAAATCATGTAGCATGTTTATATTTCATTAATCATGTCGCAAGTTAATACGGTATAAAATCATATAGCATGTTTCTACGTATATTTTCATTCATTATTTAATCACAAAGCTTTTTTAATCTCGTCCTCTCTTTTATGTAGCAAAAATATTGCAGTCTAACATTAACATTAAATATGTCAAAAATCAATGCCATCTGAGATCTTGAATACTTGGCCGACATTTTTTCAACTTTCAAACATGGCGTCTTCGCCCTACCAATTTCATTAATTGCATGCATTTATAGTGACGATAAAATATCCCCCTGAAGATAAGGATAAAAGGAAAAACATCTTCTGACGGAACCATTTTTATTTGAGCTTCTTCAAAGCATTCATGCTTGATGGGCTTGACCTTTGAAACGTTGAAAGAATATTTGTAAATGCTATTTTGGGGAGGGTATATTCATTTTTTATATCCAATTGTTTAGAAAAAAACTAACATTTGTGCCTAAAGAGACTTCACGTAGTTCATTATTTATTTTTTTAAACAAAAGTATAGCAATAATTACTATAAAAACAAATATTCATTCTAACTCTCATTTTCTTTTTAAAATTAAATAATATCTTTTATAATATATTTAATTTTTAGACAACTATTTTTTTTCTGGAGTAAAAGCAACACATTCCAGCAATATGATTTATTTTTATGCATGAAGTTGAAGAAATATTTTGTATGTAAAATACCTTGATGGTCTGAACCTAGCTTGAACTTTAGCCTAAATTCCTTTTTCAGGTATTTATTAATATATTTTTATTTATGAAACTATTTTTATTGATAAAACATAGTCATCATTGAACAGTCAATTAATGAAAGATTTGATTATTTCCTAAAATATTAAAATATCTAAAGGACCATTTGATTTTATTATAATTTTTAGTGTTCGTTTCCTATTTTAAGTTTTTGTTATTTTCTAAATAAATATTACAAGGGAAACTTATTCCTTAAACATACTAAACTCATTATTGAAATCTCTTAATAGATCACTTAACATTAAAATTTAAAATTTAAGGTGAGGTCATGAATAAATCAAATATTATTATAGCATACTTCTTTCAATCTCTAAGGTGTCTTTTTTATGTGGCTCCTCGTTAACAACAGAGCCCCACACTTATAAGCAGAATTAGATTCTTAAATAACCCTTCTGCATATTTGATATGTAAGGGGATTCAGAAATAGTTGATCACATATTCTTCAGCTGTAAGTCACTAAGTAATATAAATTACAATCACAGACAAACCAATTGGACTTCTTAAATCCCAACTACAAGGAGATAAACATGTAAGTTACAAAGAAACAAACAACTTACAAATTGCCTTCAGTTTAATCATCTCTACTTATCGAAGGAGCATAACAATAGATGCTATAAAGAAAGTGTGAGAGGCATAAAACAAATGGAAATAGAGCTTACCATATGGATCACTAGAGACATCAAAAACTTAAGCCAAAGAAAGTGCGTGGAGAATTGAAAGGATTATCCACATGCAGGTGATAAAAACAAGAAGACAATTTAAGCAACACATGAAGATTGATTAGTTAATTCTATAATCCTACATACTAATTGTGTACTTATTAAGGTATTTTCGGTTCTATCAGGTGTTCTTACTTAAACTCAGGATTTTAAGACCACTTCTAACTCCTTTGAGAGTTTTCTTATTAATACATGATTTAAATTTCAAAATAAAATAAAAATACAATTTAAATAAAAACTTTTGGTTATACGGTCTCAATACAAAATTAAATATATTATTTGAACAAAAATTTAAATAAACTAATGGGATTTTACAAGAAAATTATTGTAATAGTCACCTTTATTTTTCTAAAAGGTAAATTTTTTATCAAATAATTTAGAAATTGTTCTAATCAAAAGATGTTTTAATATTATGTATTTGTTTCAAAAGAAGTTTTAATCTGATATATTTAGAAAGACAAATGATAGGTAACAAATAGGAGAATTTCTTATGGTTTAACTATAGTTAGGAAGATAGATGGTTTAACAAATCCAAATCTTTGAGCAGGTTATCGAGATTGAATTTGTAAAGATGTATGAAAAGAGGAACTGCACATATTTATACTTCTCAATGTCCCTAAAATAACTTATAGGTTATATGAATTGGTTAAAGTGAAAATGAAATTTTGTCTTTTCTTTTTTAAATATGTTATTTCTATAGTTTGAATCAATTTGAAAAGATAGAGCACTTGAAGAGTAACCTGCACAAAGATTTGGATTTCATACCGTATCGATCGATACCGGTTAGAAAGTATCGTACCTGCCGAAAAAGGTACGAAATCGTAACTGCATATATTTATACTTCTCAATGTCCCTAAAATAACTTATAGGTTATCTGAATTGGTTAAAGTGAAGATGAAATTGTGTCTTTTCTTTTTTAAATATGTTATTTCTATAGTTTCAATCAATTTGAAAAGATAGAGCACTTGAAGAGTAACCTACACAAAGATTTGGATTTCATACTGTATTGATCGATACTGGTTAGAAAGTATCGTACCTGCCAAAAAATGGTACAAAATCCTGTTGTTTGGTACTGACCATCGATAACGGCTGATACTAGCGATTTCATTTAGTATCGATAGTCACTGGGCGATATTTGAAATACCAACCAAATACCAATTGGTACTATAAAGTTTAAAAAGTTGAGGGACTTATTTGGAAAAAAAATTAACAAAATAACCCCCTTGCGTCTGTCACTCTCTCATTTTTATTTTACACTCTCTTTCCTCACTGTCTCCAGCTTGTCAGACTCCTAGCCCAACCCGGCCCCAACATCATCTTTTCCTCATGTAGGTAGCACAATAGTCGTCGACAACCTTTGTCCTACGAGTCGCACCATTGCCTGCCATCACACCATACGTCTCCACCTTTAAATCGCTTGCTTAATTGTACACTACAAATCTCCACCGCTCTCTCCAACCGCCTCTCCAATGCTCTTTCCAATCTAGATGCTCATTAGAGTCCCTGGACATATTGCTTTCTACAGACTGTAGATTTGAAGTTTCAATTTTCCAAATCCAGATTAAAATTGAATCGAACCGACTTGACTCTTAATTGCAATTTCTAATTTTTTGGTGTGTTTTAAGTTGCTTCTTTTTGCTATGAATTGCAATTGCATTGAGTTTTGGTTGTATCGCATGTGCTTTGTGAATGGTTTGAAAGTTGGAATTGTTGGAATTATTTGTGTGAGTTAGGAAATTTGGGTTTGAAAGTTGGAATTGTTTGTGTGAGTTGGTTCAATTTCAATATAATTTAGGCATTGTCAATTTATGAAGAAAATTAATGCATTGGAAAATTTAGGTTTGAAAGTTAGAATTGTTTATGTGAGTTGATTCAATTTTAATGTAATTTAGGCATTGCCAACTTATAAAGAAAATTATTGCATTAAAAAATTTGGGTTTGAATTAGAATTGTTTGTGTGAGTTGGAATGTAATTTAGGCATTATCAATTTCAAAATTAATGCAGTAAGTTGTTAATTAATTTTTATGAAACATATAATTTACTAATTATTATTTGTGTGTAAAAAGTATTTAACATATAGTTAATCATTTAAATATAAGATTTAATATATAATTAAATCATTTAATATATGTAATTATGTTAAGAAAATTAAATGTTTGCATTTTTATATTGTTTATTGTTGAATTGTGCGGGATGAAATTGAATTGTATAATATATGTTAACTCTTCATTGTGGAGTTAACTTGAGTAAGAAACTAATAATGTTAATTAAAATTGGTGACTAAAAGACTGTTAAATTAAAGTTATGAATTAGGATTTCAATAACAATGTTAATTAAAATTAGTTAAGAAAACAAAATAATTATAAGCATTAAAAATTGAATAGTATAAGTAAACAAATATATTAGTTTATAGTTGAAATAATGAGATTACATAAAGTAAGTTGTAAACTTATAGTTGTGAGTTACGGTTGAAGTTGAATATGTTATAGTTGTGAGTGTATGTCCTTAGTTTATGGTTGAAAGATGTGATCATACAAAATGAACTATATTATATAAGATGTATATGTGTATCATGTAACTGTGTAATTACTTCTTGAATTGTTGGTTTTTGCCATATTGGTGAATGTGTTAGTTGAAATTGAATTGTGCATGATTTAATCATACTATATTATATAAGATGTATATGTATATTGTATAATTGTGTATGATGAATACTTGAATTGTTCGTTTTTAACTTATTAGTGAATTGTTTTTGAGGAAGTTGAATTTTGTATGATATAATCACACAAAATGAGTTTTATTATATAAGATGTATATATGTAGTGTGCAATTATGTATGTTGAATACTTGAATTGCTAGTTTTTAAGTTATTATTGAATTGTGTTAGATGAAATCAAAGTTTTTATGATGTAATCATACAAAATGAGTTATATTATATAAGATGTATATGTGTGTTGTGTAATTGTGTACAAGGTGTATGGGATTTTGTGTTAGTTTGGACATTTGAGTTCAGCAGTATATATTTTGTAATAGTAGTTGATAACTAAATTATGTGTTCTTTATTTTGATATGAAGTTATTATATTAATTTTGATATATGTCTTTATTTATTTTTACAGATAAATAGAAGAAAGTTCAAGTACTCTTGATAATTTTACTACTTCATGAAGATACAATTATTCAACTTAGGCTCATGTTGAATTGGTTTCTGTAATGAAGAACCATACTATTTGTTTATTTTGTAGTAAGCATTAGAAAGGTGGAGGAATAATCATATTAAAGAAGTATTTAGTTTGGGTCAAAGGTGATGTAGAGCCTTGTTAAAAAAGTGAGTCATAATGTGAAATGACAAATGAAGACTTTGTTTGAAGATTATTGCATAAGAAAGATAGAAAAAAAGATTAAATTACGAAATTAGTTGTAGAAGTTTGTTTGTTGGTGTTCATGATAATAGTGAGAATTTTGAAGGTAGTAGTAGTCCTATTTAACAAGAAGTGAATGTTGTACCTGATGTTAGAAATAGAAGAAGATATGTGTGTAATAGTTTTGCACCACAAACAGCTTTTGGACTTCAGCCTTCAATTCGTAATGCCTTACGATCAAAAGAAGCGACTCATAATGTGAATATGGCAATAGATAGATGGTGGTATAATTCAGGTATAATATTCAATGCTTCCCGATCTTATTATTATTAGCCTATGGTAGATGTTGTTGTCTCATACAATCCAGGATACAAAGCTCTTTCAATTGATGACTATAGAGGTAAACTTTTGAGTAGCTCTATTTGTAAAATTAAAACTGGATGAAAGGAGAATGACTTGGGTTACTTTTAAGTGTTTAATCATGTGTGATGGTTGGATAAATATAATCCTATTATTAATTTTTTAGTTTATTCTATAAAGGGCACAATATTTTTTAGGTCTATTGATGCATCTGACCTTATTGGAAATGCTAATACTCAATTTGAAATATTCAATTAAGTTGTAAATGAAGTTAGGCTAGAAAATATTGTAGTGCCTTACAATGACTAGATAGTGGTATAATTCAGGTATAACATTCAATGATTCTCAGTCTTTTTATTATCAACCTATGGTAGATGTTATTGCCTCTTATAGCTTAGGATATAAAGCTTTTTCAATTGATGACTACAGAGGTAAACTTTTGAGTAGCTCTTTATGAAGTTAAAAGTTGTTTAGATGAAAGAAAAATAACTTGAGCTACCTTTAGGTGTTCAATCATATTTGATAGTTGGAGAAATAAAAGATATGAGCCTATTATTAATTTTTTGGTTTATTCTACAAATGACACAAGGTTTTTAAAGTTTACTGATGCATCTAATCTTTTTAGGAATGTTGACAATCTATTTGAAATATTTGATGAAGCTGTGAATAAAATTGGGTCAGAAAATATTGCTCAGTTTATTATTAACAATGATTTAGCTTATAAAGCGGTTAAAAGAAGATTGCAAAGCAAGTATGATTATTTTTATTGGACTCCTTATGCTCTACATTGCATTGACTTGATGTTGGAAAATATAGGGCATGCTAGGTATTTTTTCTATTATTAATGAGAATATGCAGAAAGTCAAAAAGGTGGCTAAGTTTATCTACAATCGTGTATGGGTCTTGAATTTAATGAGAAAGGATTTCATCAATAGTTGAAATTTGTGTTGTCCTAATGTTACATGATTTTTAATAAATTTCTCATCATTTCAGTGTTTTATTATGGTGAAGAAAGAGTTTCGACAAATGTTTACAAGTGATAAATGAGTTGCATCTTCGCAGACAATGTCTAACGTTGGATTGAAGATTTCTAGAATTATACTTGAAGATACTCAATTTCGATTCTAATGTCAATTTATCATCCGAGTTTGCGAACCTTTAGTGAGGGTACTTTGTTTGATTGATAGTGATCAAAAGGCAACAATAAGTCATTTTTGTGATAACATAGAGAGGATGAAAGAAACAGTTAAAGTCAATTTGAAAAATAGGTCTTCTTTGTACAAATCTTACCTTGCAATTATTAGATAAGAAAGACAACCTTACTCTTTGTTATTTGCAGCTGGGGCATTTTTTAATCTTAGTGTCTATTTTGTATCAAGTTTTATAAAGAAAGCTGAATTTAATAGGGGAATGTTATTAACTACTACAACATCTGTTGCTCATGAGTAATATTTTAAATATTTTGTATTGTTCTTAATTTTTTATTTGTATGATGATTAAATAATTTTTTATATTAATTATGGTTATTATTTATATTTGAAATATATGAAAATAATGTTAATAAAAATAAATAAATTGTTATAATTTTAAAATTCTATTTTATGATTTTTGGAGAAAAGGTTGATGTAAAATTATAAATTATATAGTATAATATATTAAAAGACTATTTCATAATTTCAAAAAATTCAAAACTTATTTTATAAATTTAAAAATTACTCAAAACAGTACCTAAAATTAACCGAACAAATATAGTAATTTACTATAACTAAATTTGATATGGATACCAATACCACTCCAATATTCATAACATTAAACCTGCGTACTACTTCATTTTATTGTCTTTTCCATTGAGCTAATCCTTTTTCTAAATTTTTATTGTTTTCACTTGAATTTGTGGAGATCCCGATGGAAGTGCTACGGATGAGCTACAATGTAAGTCAGAAAGAGTTAGTTTGATTTTTACTTCATATTTTATTTTTAAATTAATAAAAATATTTATTTGGATAAATTTGTGAAAACATACAAATTGGCTATGGTTTTTTATTTTATAGATAAATAAATAAATATTTGTTGTCAACATTTATTAAATAAAAGTAATTATATTTAAGTATTATTTTTATTTTATTATTAATAAAAGCGTAACTAATTGGATAATAATAATTAAATAAAATTTTAAAATTAAGAAACCAATATAAGAATATAATTGAAGATAACAATAGAACCAGACGATGCTCAAGTAAATGGGTCTACTAAGTCATGAGCAAAGTTATGAATATCGTATCGGGCTTGGTAAAGAATTGAGTCTTGAAATGGAATTGTACCGGTACCGATTGATACTGAATACTATTTTGAATTTTTTTTTAAATTTATGAAATAGTTTCTAAAATTTTTAAAAATTGCAAAATAGTCTATATTGTTATATTATACAGTACACCATGTTTTCAAAAATCTTAATAATAAATAATAATGACAATTAATATAAAATAACAATAACTTTTAAATATTTTACATATAAATAATAACCATAATTAATATAAACAAAGACAATTATCATCATACAATTATAAAATTAAGAATAATATAAAG
>JANITX010000210.1:13001633-13013574 GCA_027564395.1 Erythroxylum ulei | reverse complement strand
CGTTGGAAAGATTGAAAGACAAGCTACAACTTTCATGTAGACCACTTACTCCAATTCAGACCACATCAATACAGCGAGTGGCCTCAAAGTAGTATACACAAACTTACCCTAATAGCATTTTTAACAAACAAAGCAAAATAACTTTAACTTCGAAAGCTCATAACTTTCACTCCCGATATCGAAAAATATCATACTTTATGGCGATAGAAAGCTTTCAACATAAGCTACAAGTTTCATGAAGATCATTTTCTCAAATTTAGCCCAAATCAAAAAGTCAACTCTTTACTATTTATCCCCAAAAAGTCAAACTTTCTTAATTCTCCAAATTCTCACACTTTCACTATTTATTTCTTAATTTTCAACTTCCATTTCAATCAACTTGTTCTCTCTCAATTTCATAGCACATACACATTTACTCAAATTCAAGTCATCTAAAACTAAAAATTTCCTTTAACTCAAAACACTCACAACACATCCATATACAAAAACACTCTTTTCATGCATTATCCTTAAACATATTATGCCAATTTGCTCCTATTAGCATGGCTCAAATAAAACATCAGACACAATCATTCCACTTCATGCATATTCTTTTTCTTTGTACTTGCATAAATCACTACGATTTCCTCATTTAATTTCATTTCATAAATCAAAAATCCCACTAAGAGATCGGGTCAAACATTTCTCCCTCTCTTAAAAGAATTTCGTCCCCGAAATTCCTACTTGAAATAATCACCAAGTAACTTATTTTCCCAGATAACTTCTTCTAAAAGTTCATAATCACTCATTTTCTTATCTAATTCCTTATAATACATTTTTTCTCAACTTATTCCCAATATTTCACTTCTTGCATCAAAATACCATCAATATCATATCAAAACACGATATCCACAAATCACTATTTCCACAAATCAATATTCCTCCATCTATGTACACAAGTCAAAGGTCCAATTCTTAATGAACCTTAATATGAGCCATCATCATTCAAAATCAACTTTTTGAACTTCTATACATGTATCTCTTCTTTCAAATCTTCACTCTTTCATCTCACAAAAGTATACTCTATCAATTTATCCCAATTCATCAAGAAATTTTAATCTCAAATTCCGTAACACATTCCTAAAATCAATCATATTTTGTCACCTTAATCAAAAAATCAATTTAATTCTTCAAACAATTCATAACAAATCATTTACATAAATTTCACATTCTTTCTAAATCAAATCTATCCAGTTAAACTCTTAACAAACATTTGCGCCCAAGTAAGATCCTAATACTGGGCTCTGATACCATAAATGTTGGGACCCGATCTCGAAACCGGACCCCAACTGGAAAAGCGGAAGTACGAAAATCGAAACGAATCGGAAAACAACGAATCCAAACGAATTGAATCGGAAAACAAAAAGCGGAAGCAAAAACATAAGCGAAATCGAAGCATCAGAAAACGAAAGAATCCGAAGCGGAAACAAAAGGCAAAAACATATTGAAAACGAATCGAATACAAATCAAATCGGATCGAAGGCGAATCGAATCAAGTCAAAAAGGCGGGAAACAAATCAAAAGCAAACGCAATCAAACGCGTGCGGTCGAACGAAAAAACTAAAGAACAGATCCTAATCCCGAAAGTGGACCGAAACGAAAACGTAAAATACAATTGATTAGCGGAAGCGAAAACGAAAGGAACCTAAGCGAAACGAATAACAAGAGAACGGATTTACAAAATTCCGAAACAAAACAACCAGAACAAATCAATCAAACTTGATTCAAAGTCCGACATCC
This sequence comes from Erythroxylum ulei, assembly GCA_027564395.1. Lineage (NCBI taxonomy): Eukaryota > Viridiplantae > Streptophyta > Magnoliopsida > Malpighiales > Erythroxylaceae > Erythroxylum > Erythroxylum ulei. The sequence goes on along the minus strand of JANITX010000210.1, from coordinate 13,011,795 downwards.
GAAAACGTGGCTTAGAGAAACATCGCGTTGGAAACCCTAAGACTCACTCGGTTTGAACTAATCCAAAAACGGTATAATTTTTTTTTCTTCTTACTCTTTCATTTCTTTTATCTTTATTCAATCTCATACAAATCAAAACAATATAATTTCCTCACTTGGAAAATATTCGTCCTCAAATCCAAATCTCAATTCATAAGATTTTTCTTATTCCATCATATCACATCAACTTACAACTCTTACCCTTTCATTTGCCATAAATTCTCACACATGATTTATACACAATTCAGCCACACACAATTTAACAAAAAATTGGGCAGCATAACGGCTGCATTTTAGGAAACCCAAAACTTGCAAAACATTTTAAACTCCCTTATATATACTAAACCAATCCACACAATTCATCGCCATCATCGGACCTCCTGTCCGGAACCCCAGCATAAACAAACACAACCAATCATTATCATCCATATCCAAGTCGCATTCATAATTATATGCAATTTATATACAAAACCACAATTCACTATTCTAATCTATATACACATCCATATTTTATTCACATACTCCAAAGGAAATACATCACCAAACAAAAGTGGCATTTTCAAGCCATAAATACGTCATCAATCATAAAATAAAATACAAAGATACAAAAAAGTCTTGTCTTTCTTTCATCCGATCTCCATCGTGACAACCTGGAGATGGGGATGAAAGGGGGTGAGCTTGACAGCTCGTGGATAACAAGTTTATAACTCGAAAATTAAACCAAAAATCATTTTTCAAAACCTTTTGCCATTTTATAAAGATTTCATAGTAGAAAATTCATCAATTGCTTATTATTCAAAATTTCTCAATTTATCAAGGAATTCATAAACAATTTAAGAACATGAATGCATCACCTTTATGAACAGAATCAAAAACACATAACACGTCAGAAATGGTTTGGGTTGGTCCAGAAAACAGAACGTACTACACAGTCCCGTATAGCGATCCTGTGTAGCCGTGAACAAAACGTACTACACCTTCCCGCACAGCGGTCTAGTGTAGCCGTGAACTTATGGGAGTCCTTAAAAGGAACTCTAATGTTGCTAGCGAGCAGGTGGGCGAAGCCTAGACAAGTGCATTTGACCCTCTTATGGGACCTAACCAAACCCACACAACACATTTCACACATGAAATCAAACTGCCCGGAGGCATCTTTCAAAAACTAATGTCTTAAAATCATGTCATAAGCAAACACAATTTCATTCATAATGTCACCATCTCACATAGTAAAATGCGCAATCATTCACAAACAAGGAAATGCAACAAGTTTCATAATTTATCAATTTATTCATAAATAATGAATTTCAGAAATTTTATCAAATCATTTAAAACAATGAATTTAACCTTTGTAATAATTTTTCAAAATCATTCGGAAACAATAAAAATTCGAAAACCCTTTCTTTCACTTTCTTTATTTTTTTTTCAAAATTCCATACATAGCTTATAATTCAAATTATAAATAGGGTACCCACCTCATTTCCATGCTTGGAACTTGTTCAAAGCCTCTCCCATTGCCTTGGTTCCATAGCCTCACTTAATTTCCTTTCTCTGAGGCAAAACTTCCCTAAGTAATAAACATCCAAAATTTAACAATTCATACCATGTAAGCATCAAATTCATCTTAGAAATCTCAAACTCATACAATCCTCAAGCTATCTAAACCAACTTTCTTTCATCAAAATCACAAAACCCTAATCAAAGTGATCTTAAAAATTGGAAATCCTAAAGAAATAAATCATGAATTTCGTCCTAGAATCATCTTTCCCATACTTTTCCTAAGCCAATAGAACCAAAAGCCCCATCAAAAACCAAAAAAATTTAAACAACTTACCTTATACTTCACCTACATTTTTGCTTCTTTAGCTCTAAAGGAAGATTAAATCTTCCTCCTTCTTGAAAAACTCTTGAAAACACTCTTCGCAAGCAAGAAAAGTTGAAACCTTAAGCTTGATCTTCTTCTTCTTCTCTTCTTTCCTCCACCGAAACCACTCACCTTTCTCTCTTCTCTCCTTTTTGTTCTTTCTTTCTTATTTTCGTAAACTTCCACCCTATTAAACGACAGCCCAATGCTTCTTCCTTTAATAATGCTAAAATGACCATAAAGCCCTTTCATAAAAGCCTTATAACTTAATAACTTAAGTAAACATCCAATTTTGCCCTTCATGCCTTCTAACACTTTCATTTCTAATACTTTAATTCAATTTAATCCAATGAACCTAAGCCATATGATCTTACTCAATTTAACATGTTAATTACTCACATTAACATGTTAATTAAAGTCCTCAAAATCATAAAATATAACAAAGTCCCAAAATAACATTAAATCATGATTACCTTAGGACAGTTTTTCACATCATCAAATTGAGGGAATTTGCTACAACTTCCTTCTAGAGACATGTTCCTCATTGTAATACGTTTCTAACGACACCAAAAACGCTCAATTCGGTTCAGAAATGAAGAAGTTATGGTCAAAACACTTTCAGACCAAAACTAAATCAAGACTAAACATTACACGTAATTTCACTCCAGAAATTGAAAGTCTTTGGGCCAAAATTGAAATTCGATTCCTTCAGATAACTTATAGCCGCATGTCTCTAGTTTATTAGCAACAAGAATCAACTCAATCAAAGCTCTATAGCTCAAGATATCTCCAAATTACTGAAGCATGTTCAGAAAATATCCAACTCATAACCTTTTATCCAATCCTCTCACTTTGATTCAATCAATATTTTTAAAATTAATTCCAAAAGCTCTAAATTTTTATGTAGAGGTAGAGAAATTTCTTAGGAATCCAAATCTTCAAAAATCGGATCAATCGGAGGTCGGACGAAAAAGTTATGAAAAAAAAATCAAAGTATGTTCAGAAAAATAGCCTTCCTCGCATAAGTAGAAAAGTCGCGATCGTACGCGTGCACGACCGCGACATCTGGATAGACCAGCAGAGTCGCGATCGTGCACGCGATGGACCAGCGGAGTCGTGATCGTGCGCGTGCACGATCGCGATACTCCAGTGGACCCGCAGCTCCTTCTTCCTCTCTTAAACCGACATCCCAATTTCCAACCTTCATATCTTTTGACCTAGAACTTCAAATTTTACAAATTTGGTATCAATGGAAAGGTAAAAGAACGTTATACAACTTCCATGAAGGACTTAAACCAATTTCAGTCTCTAAAAGGGATAAAAAGTCCACACAAAGTGACTGTTCGTCAACTTCATCCAAAACAGCATCAGAATTTCTAAATATCATAACTTTCTACTCCATTATCCAAAAATGACATACTTTGTATCAATGGAAAGATAACAACAAGCTCTAAAATTTTCGTGTAGAACTTACAAACCAATTCAGCCTCAAAAAGGGTCAAAACTTCATTTCAAGCTGGCCGTCCAAAAAAATGTCCTCCTAAGCAGTGACACAACTTCCAAAAATCATAACTTCTAGCTCCAATATCGAAAAATTGCATACTTTGTGGCGTTAGAAAGCTGGGAATATAAGCTATAACTTTCATTATGACCACTTTAGCTAAATCCATCTAGATCAGTACAGTTTTGCCATTGAAGTTTCTAAACACCATTCCTACACTTAGGATGGTTTACCAACCCATCAACTTCACTTACCAACACATCAACTTCACATATTCACCCACTACCATATACTCCTCAACCAAATCATCTCAAACACAATTCAAATCTCCAACATGCTATTACAAAGCAAATGCCCAATAGCAAACTCAACAAGAAAGAATAGACGCATAAACATTCTCTTTCACAAAAGTCATACACAAACTCATACACTATCTATAAAGTAGCACAATCATACACAAAACACCCATTTCATGTATTAAGCTCAAAATATCATTGCAATTGCTCCAATTTACATTTCCCAAATAAAACATCAAACACCACTAATTCCTCATTTAATTTCATTTAATCATTTCTAATTTCCAAGAAAAGTTCGGGGTCCAACAATGAACACACCAAAACACCTATCAAAATGCAATGTAAATTACAAATATCAATATCCTTTAGAGTTAATGTTAGATGGTTTGAGGTCTACAAAACTAAAAACAAGGGGTTTAAGGGATAAACTCAATTAGTAATATAAATAAGATGCTTCGAACAAAATGTATATAAAAGATTTTACAGATTTTGAAACCATTTATAGCAAGTGGATGCACTTATATATTATAAAAGATCAATGCTTCTTAAGCATTAGACCCAATATAAGAAAATCTTCGATGATTAACCAAATGCTAAAACTTAGAAACTTTACAAATCAAAAGATGAAAAGTATTGATGGGAAGGGGCACAAAAAAGGGTTTTGGTTTAATGAATGAAATGATTTTAGCCCCTTCATTAAATTCAAGGCCTAGATAATCTTACACTTTTATTCCTCTTGAAAACCAAAGTTAATATGAACATTAAAGATGGTGAGTAGCATTATAAATTTAGAGGATATAATAACAATGTGCCAAATTATAGGCCAAATATGGAGGTTAAAGATAAACTCATTTAGATAAGCTACATTTCTAAGAGCTTCACTAATAAACCCTACCTAAACTTGTTTAAGGCACGTACCTTAATATTTATTTGGTGGAAGCACATCTAGTTAACTAACAATTCCCTTAAAGCATCCTCCATATTTTGGTTATCTAACAAGTAGAGACTAAACACTTAGATAGACTGAAAAGTACCTCTCCCTCTAACATCTTTTGTAAATTGTGCAACCAAGCCTTTGAAATATTGAATTGTCTACTCTAATTTTGTTGTTATTCAAAATAATTTTAGATTTATGCTCTAAGTTTTTATAGAATTCATTTCTATAAAAGTAATGAGTCATATTTTTTGGTTTGGGTTAAAAAGGTAAGATTTATTAAACACCAAAGTGACTTAAAAGTCTTTAAATTAGTGATTAGATATTGCAACTATACAATTTGGAGAGGAAGGGGAAGAGAAATTCTTAAAGTGGATCCTAAAATATCTAAGCGTTCACACTAGCTACTCTTTGATGGATTAGGCAAATTATTTTTGCTGATAATATTTATATAAGGAAGAGCTTTGAAATAGCTTCCAGATGGAGTGTTGATCCTAAACCTTTAAAAAGAAAATACCCAGTGAGGAAGAGATCTCCACCTCACTTATACTATATCAATTATGTTAGCTTATGTTTAAGTTATAGTTAGTTCCTAATGCTAGGTTTTGGTCTTTTGATTTTTAGGCTTTACTCCTATTATTTTTGTAAACTCTTTCCTGATTTAATTCTTGTTTTTCAATTTCCAAAAAATCTTTGAACAAAATATTTTCATCTCTATCTTGTTGCATATACATTTTGTAAAGTTATTTGTTTACTAGAGAATCTAGGTCTTCACTTATAAACTTATAGAGGTATTTAGGTTTAGACTAAGAATTGATATAAGAGACCTAAAGGGATATCTAAGTATTTAGTTATGAATCTAGAGAGGTATATAAGATTAGACTAAAATTTGATATACGACACCTAGAGGGATATATAGGTACATAACTATAAACTTAGAGATGAAAATCTGGACAAAAACCCACTAAAGTTTCCAAATATTTATCTATGAACCTAGATACGAAAATTTGTATAAGAAACCTCTAGGGGCTTCTAGGTATTTAACTACAAATCCAAAATGGTTATTTAGATTGAATATTAGGACTATATACCTAAAGTGGTTTCCAAGTATCTAGTTATGAAATTAGAAATTATAATTTAGTTAAGAGACCAAGAAGACTTTCCAAGTATTTAGCTACAAATTTAGAGTCGTTTCTATGTACTTGGATTTAAAATTTGGATTAGAGACTTGTAAGGGTTTCCAGATACTTAACTAATAGCTTAGATAAAATTTTAGATAAGAGACCTACAGGAATTTCCAGGTATTTAGCTACAAACCTAGAATGGTATTTAGGTACATAAACTAAAGAATTAGTATTATTGACCTAGAGGGGTTTCCAACTATGTACTAATAAACTTAGAGATGAAAATTTGGATAAGAAACCCAAAGGGGTTTTTAGGTATTACCTATAAACTTAGAGATGAAATTTTGGATAAGGGACCTAGAGGGGTTTCTAGGTAGTTAGTTACAAATATAGAGCAATTTCTAAGTTCTCAGACTAAAAATAGAGATTAAAGAACTAAAGAGGTTTATAAGTATCGAACCATGAACTTAGAGGTGAAATTAAAAATAGGAGATCTATGGTAGTTTTCAAGTATTTAACTACAAACTTAGAATGGATACTAGGTACTTTGACTAAAAATTGGGATTAGAAACCTAAAAGGATTTTGAGATACCTAACTATGGGCTTATAGATGAAATTTTGGATAAGATACCTAGAGGGATTTCCAGGAATTTAAATACGAATTACAGTAGTTTCCATGTATTTAGACTGAAGATTGGGATTATAGACCTAAAGTAATTTTTAGGTTCTTAATTATGAGGTTAGAAGGGTATCAAGGATTTGGATAATAGGATGCGACTCAAAATGAGGAGAAATATTGGAAATAAAAATAAATTGATAAACTCAAAGAGATGTCTAGGTTTTTTTTTTCCTAAATGAGAAAAGAGATATAAAGGGATATTAAGACATTTAAAACTAAATTGGGAAACCTATAGAGGTTTCTTGGTTTTGACCTTAAATGAAAATAGAGACCTAGAGGGATACATAAGCACTTAAAACTAATTCAAAAAACCTAATAGGTATCCAAAGTTTTGACTCAAATGAGAAGAGAAACCCTGAGAATTATCAAGGCACTTAAAAACTAAAAGGAAAACTCAGACAGGCCACTATGGTTTTGACTCAAATGAGAAAACAGAATAAAGGAATATCTAAGAACTTAAAATAAATTAAAAATTGAGATAGGTGTCTAGGACTTTTAATGAGTGAGAAAAGAGACCTAAAGGAGCATTTAGGCATCAAAACTAAATTAAAAAAATCTAAAGAGTTATCTAGGGTTTTGACCTTAAATGAGAAGAGAAACTTAGAAGGGTATCTAAGGTTTTTACTCGCTAAGAAAGATGATTGAAAATGCATCAAGGCATATGTTAAAATAGTGCAAATGTGTAATTTCAAATAATTTATCTTTAAATGTGTTCATATAAATTAATAAATGAGCAAGAAGTAATAAAAGATAATTTATCCTTTTCGTCAAATAATGAGTAATTGTTGGGATATTTGACAAGTTTCTATTATTGATTTCAAAACAAAAGCAATTAAATGAGATTAGTACAATAATTGTAAATTTGTATAATCTTGCATATCGATGTACTTCAGTGGTAACAATAAAAAATATTCTTTTTCTTAATTTTGCTTCTTAAAAGAAAGGTATTTTGCTTTTAGAATCAGTAAAGTTCACCCCACGTAAATTTTTTTGTTCTCCAAATGTTATCTATGTTAAATAAATCCAACAGTTAATAAATGTATACAGTTGTTAAATAAATTAATTTGAGTAATTGGTATATAAACAATAATGTTAATCTTTGCATCATTTGAAATATTGACAAACAATATTCAATAGTGAAAATGTTGAAAAAGGAAGAACTTTAAAATTGAAGTTCATGATTGATAATAGGAACTATATGCCTTATTGTTGAATTTTAAAAGAAGCAAACGAATTCTATCAGTAATAAGGTGTGACAATTTTGGGGTCATTAGTTCGGTCAATCTTCGAATAAGCTTCTTTCTTGAAAATGAACCTTTAAACCGGGTTAGGACAAATGATCATTTATCCTCGTAAATAAGGGAATTATTAAGATCTTAAATTTTGATTTTATGATGAGCATTTTCCCTTATATGAAAGGGATTTCCAACTTATTTTTACAATCCTTTTCTTTTTTTTTTTTACTATTTTTTAATTGAATTGATGAAATAAAAAATATAATATTTGTAAGAATAAATTTCTAGTAATGGAATAGCATAACTTTAGATGATAAAGAAATAGATTTAATATTATGATGTTGAGATAAATCTCTAGTCTTCTCGGTCAACTCTGACAAGGCAATTAAAATAAGGAGTTGCATTTTTTTTGTGTGGAATCTTGAGGGGCGACTTAGTACTACCACCAAATATTTAACACTATTACATATACAAACAGGAGTCAAATCTCTAATCTTACTTAAGCGAAGACCAATCCCTTACCGTTGGACTTCGGCACTCGTGTTCGGTGGTAAGGAGTTGCATTTTTTAACAAGAAGGAATGTCTTTGTTAGGGTCACTTTTTTTGTTACGCAACTGCATCTTCTTATATGCGAGAGTCAAATCCTTTTCTAAAGTAAATCTGCACTTATTTTCTCAAGATCTTGCTCTTTTTTATGATCTTTATATTTTCAAGGAATCAATCACTGGCACTTTTTCAGAACATGAATTCACATTTGTGTTTAAATGGAATTCTTTTACTCACCAATGAAATTTTAAGCTCAAATTTTGTCTCTTTAACTTAAAATGAGATTGCATTCAGACAATTCTAGTATTTCTAGTAAGGGTTTTACAATTATTTTATCATCATCTGAATTTGGATGCTTTTATTAATAACACCTAAGCATCTTCTGAATTGACTAAACTAAATTTCCCACTTCCTCAATTTCATAATCATATGGCTCAAGAAGATAAGATTATGTAAATGAAAATTAGGCCAACTATCAATTTGTGATAGATTTCAATTTTTATTGCCTATATGTATACTAATGTAATCGGCATTAAGTCAATCAACTATCAAATTTTAAGTATATATGAATAAGTATTTAAAGGGAATTTAAAAGTAGTGAAGGAAACATGCAAAACATCCATCAATCACCATCCACAATTTTCAAATTTTAATAATTAAAAATGAAAATCATTTATCTAAAAAAAATTCAAATTTTAATACAAGCCAAATTAATGTTCAAACGTATGAATAGTCTATTTCGATACATACCTATGTTGTGGATAATAAATAGAAAGAGAAGAAAATAATGCCAGGGGAATAAACATGATTTTTTAGCAAATCTAATTTTTGTTGAACTTTCATTAAAAGCTCTAAATCCTCTAACTTAAGATGAGTTTGAAAGAAACGGATTGATGTTGACACGTGGGTTCTTCCACTCCCTATTAAGTCGACAGAGCTTAAGAAAGATACGACTTCATCTTGGAAGGCAACACGGATTTTGACCAAATGTCCTGCGCCCTATTATAATAGTCACATATTAGCTCTACCTTGTACCAACAAGTACATGGTGGCTTAAACTATTTATCATGTACTAGTACAATCCTATTACATATTAAAAGTAGCTTGTAGGGTTCTGCTAGAGTTATTCTTATTGGCGATAAAGGCTCCTTTTTTGTTATTCCAACCTCCCTAGTTTTTTTTTTCATGTTGCTATTGCTGTTGTTGATCATATTATCCTTGTTCCACCCAAGTTTGATTCACACGTGGAGCATTCAGGCTAGGTTTGAGGCAATGACTATTGTAATATGAAAGGTGATTTTTTTTTTGGGTAAATAATATGAAAGGTTAATTGAATGGTAGAAGACGTAATTTATTGGTGTAACTTGGGGAAAATCCCACTTCAGGTACATAAGACCTTAGCATTAGAGGCACCTAAGTATAATTATATGTGGATTAAGGGAGTGAAAGGTTGATGGGAGCTCTTTCCTTATCTTGATTCTTTCTCTATTCTTTTAAATGATGGTAAATGGGAGAGATTGTTTCCACTTAATTTGCTTCCTCTTCATTCTTCTTTAATGGCTTCTTAGTGATTTTTGGATAAGAATTTTAATTTTCCCCTTTCTAATTGCATTTTTCAAGAATTTTCATTGATTAACTAACTCAATAAAAGGGTATTTTAAAAATTAACATAACCTATCATAGTATGGCTTCTTTAATGTTTCCAAAAATATGCCCACAATTTCTTTTTCTGTTAACAAAGGCAATTTGGGCTTTCACTACCATCATATGCCACCTTCTTACATATTCCTTCAGACTTTTAATGCCACTTTCTCGTATATTTCTTCAGACTTTTAGCGGACTTCTTGCCTATTTATTGGAGGTCCTTACTGAAGTAAATCACAAATTAATACAATGATAATCAACACACAAGAAGGGGGGTTGAATTGTGTATACTTTTTCGTTTT
>JANITX010000210.1:12966080-12991064 GCA_027564395.1 Erythroxylum ulei | reverse complement strand
AATCAAGAACAGTAGAATATTCTCTCTAATTACTTTAGAGTGACGAATCCTTTATCGACTTACTCAATTATCTACATATGGTTCATACTGTATCCAATTACTACCGACAGAATTATCCTAGGATAATTCATAAGTAGCATCAAAACACAATAATTCCCACACTAGATACCTTGGTAATCTCAAGTCCGAGGATTAATTATACAACCATCATTATGAGATAGTCCATAGACACATAAGTAATATTTCATTTGGAATTCTCATAATCAGGTCAGTTCAATGACTTATTCTCTAATAATCACCCACACATTAGTTTAAGTATCTCTATACTTTAATTTTTTGGATCAACTACTTTCTTCATAAGAAAGAAACATAATGTGTGCTAGTTTTACCGTTTCAACAATATTCAGTCTTGATGAAACTACAACTAGTAACATTTAGGAATAACATATAAGTGTATATTGAATCTCATTATTATAATCTCATCATAATTTTAATTACACAGTAATTATTCCAAAGATTTTATCTTTAGTATTAAAACATAAAATATTAATTAGATAAATAAAGCATTTTCATTAATAAACAATAATGTCATACATTAATTTGCATCCAATTGATTGACTGCAAGGGCATAAACTAACAATTTAGACTTAAGGAAAGGAAGGTCTTTAGTATGTGAAAAGCTCCATTTATAAGATCTATAATTAAGGACCTTCATAGATGATGAAATAATTATAAAAACGAGGTATGAGGGTGGGACGAATATGACTTTGGTTGATGAGGAGTCTTATACTACTTAACACCAAGTTTTATTTTTTTGAGGAGGTTAGATATACAATCTTTTAAAAAATTCAATCTTTAAGAAAAGAAACTAATTATTTTGATGGAACCTTAAAAATAAAAGAGGAGAAGATGTGGATCTAAGAGAGTAACAAGGAATAAGACGAGTTTGGTTCACAGGCGGAGAGAAGGAAGACGAAGAAGAAGAAGAAAGAGACTAAATGAAAGAAGTTGAATATAGAAGTTTTGAGAAATAATTTGGAGGAACGAGCTCCGAAGTGATTAAAGGGGAGGTAAGTAAAGGGAAAGAGGCAATTAAGCAAGGGTGATCTCTTGAGCTTTGGTCATGTTTATTCCAATAATGGAAACAAATATGTTGAAGCTAAACACGAAGCAATCCCTACAAAAGAAAGTTAACTACAACAACAATAATACCCACTGAGCTTCCCGCTAAAATGTGGAGTTTTAAGAGGCTCAATAGTATACAGCTTTACCCTTAATTGAGGTTGTTTCCAATGTTACTAAATAAAGTTAACTAAAAATAATAATTCAAAGATATTTGACCAAAGGACAACAAATGATAGAGTTAGAGATTCTCACGAGAAGATAGACAAAAAGGATAAATTAAAAATATACATTTATTAACTCATGTCTTTGAACAATTTTATCAAATCCTAATAATTATGATTGAACTTAACTTCTTATTGAGATAATGTACAATGTAAGTGATTTTATTGTTGAATTAATAGTACTTTTGTAAAAGAAAAGATAATTATTTTTAGTGGATATATTATATTTAAAAATGGGTTTTTATGCCTTCATCTTCTACTCTCATTTCACATTTCACTTAATTCACAAAAACGTCAGTAACCTGAAAAAAAAATTATAAAAAAATTCAAAAACGTTATATTGTAGAAAAAACTTTAAAACTAAAATTTAATCTTTTTTGTAATAAAAATTTAATTTCATCCCCTAGATATATTCTTAGATTTGCATATGATTATTTTTAAAATGAATAACAATATAATTAAATACTTTGGGAAATATTTAAAATTTATTTATTTTCATCAAATTTAATTCTTAGAGATTATTAATTTCAAAGATTGAATTGTTTTAATTTCTGGTGTAATAGAGCAAGAATCTAAGGTATATTTTTACTGTTACCCAATTGCTCAATAAAATGAAGCTTTAGTGTCTCCATCCTCACAACATTATTGGAAGTTACAGAGACTTTAGTATACTTTATTAACTATATTCTTATATTTATTTTTATTTTGTAACAGTATATGTCATCAATTATTAAAAATATATATGTTAGTGTAACATATAGAATTTGATAATGTTTAAATATATTTTATTATGGTAGTCGCAACATTATTTTATACGTCATATAAAATTTTAAAGACATTTGAACATATTTTTTATGAATTTTTTAAATAATAAGTTTTCAGATTTTATCAAATTAAAATTTTAAAATAAATAACAGATTAATATAAGTAAGTTCTTTTACTAAGATATACAATATATGTTATCCCATTATATCATTGATTAGAAGACCACTAGTGACATGGCCTCCAGCTTCAGACGTGATGCGCAGGTATACGTACGGCATCCACGACCCAACGTGGGGAGCTCTACTTGGTGGACCTCTGTGTATTATTTTATTACAACCGATCAATAGAACGTGGAGACTACCACCTCCCAATGTGTTTCATTGTTGAACAAAGACACAAGTCTCTTTTTTAATTTCTTCTTTATCCTCAAACCTTCTTGCTCTCTGTGTGCATACGTATATATATAAATATAACAGTACTTGATCTTCAAAATCATATGCATGCATAGCAATAACTTGGTGCTGTTCTTGTCCCTTTGAGCGATAACTTGGTGCTGTTCTTGTCCCTTTGAAGTAGTAGGAGAAATCACCATGAGGATTATCAACAGTATTATTAGTTGCGGGATATGCATTTTTCTAGTTGGTATGCTTCATTTCCAAGCAGCCATTGCTGGAGGCTTCGATTACGCCGACGCCCTTGACAAAACTTTACAGTTCTTCGAGTCACAGAGGTCTGGCAAGCTACCGGAAAACCAAAGAGTTCGGTGGCGAGGAGACTCGGGACTCAAAGATGGCTTTCTTCAAGGGGTGAGGGAGCCTCATATCATTCATATATATATATTAATTAAGTCTAAGAATAAGTTGTGATTCATTTTTTCACGTAGTCGATGATGATATTAATGTGTTTTTGGTGATGCGAATGTATTAATTACGGATGCAGGTGGATTTGGTGGGAGGTTATTACGATGCGGGGGATCATGTGAAGTTTGGGTTGCCAATGGCATTCACTGTAACAATGCTTGCATGGGGAGCTGTTGATTTCAGGAAGGAGATCACTGATTTGAACCAAATGGGACACACTATGTGGGCTATCAGATGGGGCACTGACTACTTCCTCAAAGCTCACAAACAGCCGAATCTTCTCTGGGCTCAGGTACTTAAATTTAAGCATGTAAATTGATAGCATATACACATAGACCTGCAACTATACTTCTGTCATGAAAAACATTCTGTAGTGGTGATCATGGAGTCAAAAAAGCTGATATGAAATTAAACTGTGAAATGAGTTTGCTTTTGGAAACAAAATTTCCTTCAACTACCTTCACCTTCGCACATACGCAGTCTTACCAACCCCTCCAAAACTAAACAAGAAATGTATGTTAATAACTTAATATATACGGAAGACAACCTCATGGTTGACAATTTAACAACAATAAACGCGCAAATAATAGGATATATAGTAATAGTTCAATCAATTAGCATTCAAATTTGGAATATTGATTTTGGTCTGCAAATTAATTATTAATTCCAGGTAGGGGATGGTGACTCTGACCACTATTGCTGGGAGCGTGCAGAAGATATGACAACTCCAAGGACAGCGTACAAAATTGATGAGTATCATCCAGGTTCTGACCTTGCTGGTGAAACTGCTGCCGCTTTGGCTGCCTCTTCCATTGCTTTCAGACCTTACAACTCTTCCTACTCTGATATTCTCCTTGTTCATGCTAAGCAGGTAATGAAAGATAATAACATACAACTATATATCTATATCTATATCTATATCTATATCTATATAACATAATAATTTATGGGGCATGATCAGCACTTTTTGAGGCAATTTTTAAACTGAAGCGGACTAACTCTTGTTTTTTCTCAATTAGTTGAAACTATATAAATAGCACATTAGTTACACATAACAAACCCAGTTTTCTGATTACCTGTTGCAGCTATTTTCTTTTGCCGACAAATTCCGGGGCCTTTACGACGATTCCGTTCAGAATGCCAGGCATTTCTATAGTTCTTCAGGCTACTCGGTTAGTAGGGTGTTATGTGTAGCTCAGAGATATTTCTTTTTAGTTTTGGGTTTTGATGCTTGTATGTTAATTAAAAAAATGTATCTTCATTTCAGGATGAGCTATTATGGGCTGCTGCATGGTTATATAGGGCAACTAATGATGAATATTACCTCAAGTACGTGGTTAACAATGCTGTATACATGGGAGGAACTGGATGGGCTGTCAAAGAATTCTCTTGGGATACCAAGTATGCTGGGGTTCAAATTCTTCTTTCCAAGGTATACACTACTAAGAAGTCAACTCTATCTATGTTATGCATACACCCTTTGCACCAGTACATCAGGGTTAAATAGCAAAGCTTTGAACTTTTCATACTCTATTCTACCAAACTATATTCAGATTTGGGTACCTGGTGAATATAAGATAGCACTTGAATTGCAGATATTGCTTGAAGGGCGTGGTGGCGCCTACACTTCCACTCTGAAACAATATCAAGCAAAAGCAGATTATTTTGCTTGTGCTTGTCTTCAAAAGAATGATGGCTACAACATTAATAAAACTCCAGGTTAGTTTGTATATACAAACATTTCTTCTATTATCTTACTGTATGTTAATATTTTTCTTCCCTTTTGCTCAATACGTTTGATTTATTATGTTGATGTTTTAGGTGGCTTAATGTATGTACGAGAATGGAACAACCTGCAGTATGTTTCTGCTGCTGCATTTCTTCTAGCAGTCTACTCCGATTATATGTCTGATGCAAAATCCAAGCTTACTTGTCCAGAAGGTCAATTCCAACCTCAGGAGCTCCTCAATTTCGCCCAGTCACAGGTACCAACCAACATACTCTTTTCTTAATATAATGTTAAAAGTTTGGTGGTTTCTTTAGACTGCAAGCATAGCCTCCTCAAACATGTGAAATGAATCTTATTAAATTGGCATTCAGAATTTTACATTTCGTCTATAAGAATCATATAATCAGATATATTAAAATTTGATTGCACAGGCTAACTACATTCTGGGCAAGAACCCCAAGTCCATGAGCTATCTGGTAGGGTTTGGATCAACATATCCCGTGCGTGTCCACCATAGAGGTGCTTCCATTGCCTCCGTTTTCACCCTCCACTCCCCAGTGGAATGTGTGCAAGGATTTGAAACATGGTACCGTCGTCCTGAGGGAAATCCTAATGTCATTTACGGAGCTCTTGTGGGAGGGCCGGATCAGAAGGACAACTTTTCAGATGATCGTTCGAATTATGAACAAACAGAACCTACACTACCTGGCAATGCTCCTCTTGTGGGCCTCTTCTCCAGGCTCCATAGTGTCTCTGGAGCCACAGGTCCGTGTTTTCTCCTGCTAATTTTGAACCATCTGACTCTCTCCTTTCTTTCATGAACAAATCTAAAATTTTTAGCACCTATTTGCAGGTTTTTATCGTAGAGAATCCCCAGTTGTACATTCAACCACACAAGGTGAGTAGTCACTGCTGCTATCTGATTTCCCAAACACCGATCTTTGCCATTGGACATCTTCATACCAATTTACTTTTCCTTCTATAACTGCAGGCTCTTATCAGCACCAAGTGCAAGCACCGATCAGGAAACCAGGTGAGCGGCAATATTCGTTCTCTTCAAAAAAATGACACTCACCTAGCAAGCATATAATTATCATCACAGTGGTACAGAATTCCAGGATATATAAAAATGACCCTACCGAATTTCTTGCATTGCAGACGTTCCTGTTCAATTTCTTCACACAATAACTAAAGCGTGGACCGTAGGCAAAACAACTTACTACAGGCATAAGGTGACAATGAAGAACACATCTCAAAGGCCAATCACAGACCTAAAGCTGGTGGTTGAAAACCTCTCGGGGTCACTCTGGGGTCTTTCTCCAACACAGCAGAAGAACATATATGAGCTTCCTCAATGGCTCAAAGTCTTGAAACCTGGATCAGAGTGCAGTTTTGTTTACGTACAAGGTGGTCCTCAAGCTAAGGTTACAGTGAAAAGCTACAACTGAAGATTCTGCAGGGAAGAAATGCAGTCAAATTTTGAGAACCTAAGAAAAAGAACAGTGCCATAAATAGGTGGAGACAATTAAAACCTCTTTTTTTCATTTTGGATAAAAATTTCCCTATCAAGTGAATAAAACTTGCCAGTACACCATCAGAAAATTTGATAACTTTTATATCAGGATGAAGCAATTGTGTTTAACCACAGATTCTCAAATTTTTCATTGGGATTGCTCAATTTCTGATATATTTTTCAAGTGCTTGAACAAATCTCATCTTACGGAACAGTGCTAGATTTCAGCTATTGACTTCTCATCAATTAGTCATATTAATTCTAGTGAAAGTTAGAGGATCAGATATCAAACTGACATAATATTGTTGTCAAAAAATCGGGTCAGGATCTTATCCAATTCACAGTGAAATAATTATGAAACTTTTTCTTATTTGATTTTCTGAAAATTAAGATCACTTTAATTTTATAAAATGATTGACATTTAAATTATATTAAAATATAAATCTTAATTCGTACCTTATTCCAAATCTTAATTCTTTTTCTTATCATATCTCTTGAATCGTTTTTCATAAAACGACATTGTTTTTGACATTTTGGTAGGGCTACGAGCTTAGCCGGGCTAACCTAAGCTCAACCTACAGCTCGAAAAACCCAAATCAAAATTAGGCCAAGCTGGGTCAAGATTGACATCCCTAGTTAAGCTTATTTATAATAGATATTGGATATTTTAGTAATTTAATTAAAATTAAATTCTAATTTTAATTAAACATTAATTAAAATTACAAAATAATTTGACTTAAATGCCAATTATGCTCAAATAAGATTCAATATCATATTGATCCTTATTTATTAAATATCTTATATTTAATAATAAAGCTTATCAAACTTTATAATTAAGTCTAACTTAATTAAATATTTTTTTTCTTCAACTTGTTCTTTATGCACTAAAAGAAAATTATAAATTACCGATGGAAAAATTATGTAATAAATTAGCGGTGGAAATTTATTCCATCGGTAAATTTGTCGAGAAATATGGTATTTTACAATGGAAAAAAATTCGTCGGTAAAGGTAGAGGGAATTTATCTGCAAAACTTTTCTGACAGAATTTAAAGACAGAATAGTGGAAGTTGTCGTAAAAATATGCGACAATGGTTCATGGTAAAAATAAGCAACGAAGTTTACTGACGGAAAAATTTCCCTAGGGAAATTACCTACGGAAAATTCATTCTGCCAGTAATTTATCGACAGAACTATCATTCTGTCAATAAATTCAAACAACATCGATATTGTTGTTTATTAAATTTAAAAGAAAATGACACCGTTTTATTGTTAATTAAATTACATACCCGAAAGGTCCCCCTACCATTCTTCATTTTTTTTTCTTCTTTGTTGCTCTTCTACGCACCATCATCTTCCATCTACTTTCGTTCTTCCAACAACTACTTCCATTATCTTGGGTTTTCTGTCTAGAGGTTGGTTGTCTACTTACTACTCTTGGGTTAATTTTTCTTTTGTCTTCACATGTCCAACTGAGAAACGAAATTAATTATATTAATAAAAATAAGGGTTTAAATTGAAAGAAATGCAATAATCAAAGTTGTTATAACATAATGCAAAACTACCAAGAAAACCAGTACTTAATAAGGAATTAAATATAAGGCAAAGGAAGACCAAGTCTTTTACTATAACATTATAAAATAACTTAATTCATTGAACTAGTTTAAGATCAACCATCCTTATATTCAACTCGGTGGAACTTTTTTAGCTATTAGTAAACCTAAAAAGAGCTTAGAACTTCCATGAACCATCTAATAATTGGTAAAAATAGATGAAGCTTCTAAAGTGAAGTTTTGTTACCAAAGCCTAATTGCATCTCGAATGCAATTAATGAGTTGTTATTTGTTCTCTTACCAATTGTATTATTGAGTTCAGGGAACTATGATCCTGTGAAGATATCTTTTTGAAAAAATTGTATATAGGTTTTCTTTCAATTAGTATTCCATAAATCATGTTGTTAAGAGATATCTTGAATATTAGTTCGTCCTCCTCCTTACTCCTTCTATTCTTGTAATGTCAATTAATGAAATCTTTCCATTTGATAGTTAATGTAATCATATTGCCCAGCCTTATAATTGTACCTCAAATTTATAACAATAACCTGCATTTAACAAAAAGGAGTTTGTTTTTGGTTGGAGCGAAGTTAATTTCTTTTTTGTTGGATTATGTTGGTTGCTATCAGGGACTTGCTATAGCTTATGTCCTGAGTAGTTTTTCGTTTAAGCTACTTGTGCTACTTCATGCATATTGTACCTATGCTCAATTCAAAACTTATCACAAACTAGTTAGTTATTTATTGTCTTTCTTGCAGGCCGTGTTTTGTGTTTAAAAGTGTCGATAATTGGTCCTACTAGATTAAAAAATCAATTTTAGGTACCCACACAAACTTGGTCCTTGGAGATAAGTTCTTAATTTTTCTTTCAACCCATATCTTTTTGGTTTACTTCATAAGCATTATTTCAAAGAGAAACTTCTATAGATATGTTTATAATCACCATAAAATATCACTTGACATTATGAGAATTGAAAGTGCTATTACCATAAGAGAAAGACCTTTAAGTGTATAACTTATATGCATTTTTAGTTTTAGTTAGAGGATGTGGGTTATATAATGCTTTCTTTTCGACATATCAGGGATTAGGAGTTCTCTTTATGTGATAGAGGAGTCTAACAAATAGTTTAACATATGCTATGCTCTTTTAATGAAAATATGACCTATGGTGATTTAAAGAAAATGTCATGTTTCTTTGTTTCTTATAAGGTCCATTTTAAATGGGAATTGGAGTTCACTTTATGTGATAGTAGAGCCTAATAAATGATTAGCATATTAAAGTTAATTGTTGTCTTTGTCCATAAGAATGGTTTTGCATAATAATGGTTATGATCTTGCGAAAAATTGATATGTTGTCTTTGTCCATATATTGCGAAAAATGGTTATGATCAAATTGAGGTTCATTGTTCTTTTTCAAGTAGATATCGAGGCTTCAACGACTTAAACAATATTATAAGTTGTAGGATA
Organism: Erythroxylum ulei; assembly: GCA_027564395.1. Taxonomy (NCBI): domain Eukaryota; kingdom Viridiplantae; phylum Streptophyta; class Magnoliopsida; order Malpighiales; family Erythroxylaceae; genus Erythroxylum; species Erythroxylum ulei. The sequence goes on along the minus strand of JANITX010000210.1, from coordinate 12,981,834 downwards.
TGAAAAGATTAATAGAAAGAAAACAAAATATGCAATACACAACTTAAAACTCGTGCACATTTTTACCTATGCTCAATTTAAAGCTTATCAAAAACTACCTAACTGTTTATTATCTTTCTTGTAGGCCTTATTCTGTGTTTGAAGAGCGTCGATAATTTTCCAATGTCATCTGTCTTCTTTGTAGTTTATGATTGTCCATCTATTAAGGTAAGTCGTTCAACTAAGTAATGTCTACAATGTGATCGATTTTGTGTTGTTCTTTGTAATTTTACCTCTAACAATGATTGATGAGTTTTAGGCTGGAGTTAACAGTCTAAGTATTTTTTTGTTTAGGCATTATTCAAATTGAAACATAAAGACTTGAACTTTAATGTGATTAATTCAAAATTAGTATTAGCAAAAGAAATTCACATAATTGACATGACAATTTGTTCAACACCATAATGAACATTGAAGGGAGGACAAAGGACAACATAAAATCACGAGCTGGTTTGAAACTTTTTTGTAGAAGGAATGAGTTAGATAAAGATCTTCGCGTCGGTAAATATTCGAAAACATGTTACATATAGGACAAAAAATTAAAAGAAATTTTGTGTGAATGGTTGAAAAGTCCAAAGTTTCTCGACAGTTATGTTTCAAACTTGGCAAGGTGTGTGGATATGAGAAAGTACAAACTATTTGGAATGAAAAGTCATGATTGTCATTTGTTTATGCAAAGGCTAATTCCAATTGTATTTTGAGAGTTGCTACCGAATAATGTTTGGGAAGCTATAACATAATTAACTTTGTTTTTCAAAAGCTTATCATCATCTAAAATAAAGTTGGCTGAAATGGAAAAATTGAAAAGGGATATTCCAGTTATCTTGTGCAAATTAGAAGGGATTTTTCCTCCAAGCTTTCTTGACTGTATGGAGCATCTACCTATACATTTATCACACGAGGCTAAACTTGTTGGTCCAGTTCAATATCGATGGATGTACATGTATCCACTTAAGAGGTAATTATATTTAATATTTTAAAAAAATTTATAGCATGTTTTAATCACAGAATTGTAATAACCCTATTTATAATGTAGGTATTTGCATCACTTGAAGGAAAATGTCAAAAACAAGGCTAGAGTTGAAGGTTCAATATGAAATGCTTATTTAGTAGAGGAAGTAAATACGTTTTGTTCACATTATTTTGAGCCGCATGTACACATAAGAGAAAGAAAAGTTCCTCGTAATGATGATGGGGAGAAACAGGTGATGTTGATGGCAACTTATCTATTTTCACATATTCTGGACGAAAATATGGACAGTTAATAAGAAGAATGTTAATAGAAGAAGAAATAGAGGTTTCCCACGGTTACATTTTATTAAATTGTCAAGAGGTTTCAACCTTTCATGCAGTAAGTTTAAGTTGACTTTGAAATTGATTATTTCTCGATTCGAAGTCAGTTTTGTTCACAACTAAAATCCAATAATACTTTTAGATTATACGAGGAATGGTTAAGTGAGCTAATGCATGAAAAAATACAGGTTGATATCAATAAAAAAGTTGAAAGACACTTTCTTCGATGGTTTAAAAAATATGTAAGTTTTCACTTGCAATAATTGAAATGGTTGAATTACCATATCAAAGTTATTAAATGACATTATACTATTTAATATAATTTTTTGTGGGCCTCAAAAATACAATAGAGAACAATTTTATATTTGATCTTACGAAGGGACCTTTGCGAATTGTTAAATTGTATCTGGTGTATTTTGTTAATTGATACAAATTTTATACAAAATATTATGATCATAGTATGGAAACAGTACATAATGGGGTTTGCATACAGGGAGAATTAATGGATTACTATGGTAAAATTATAAAGATACTTGAAATTGAGTACCCTACGTTGCTAACAAATAGAGTGTGATATTTAAGTGTAAATGGACTGATCCAACTCCTAATGTTGGAACAAAAGTGCACAGCTGATATAATCTAGTTGAAATCAACCAGCGAAGAAGATTTAAATAATTTGAACCTATCGCGTTGGTGATGCAAGCGATGCAAGTGTATTATGTCCCTTTTCTCAGCTTATGACGAGATAAGTTAGATTAGTTGGTCGTTTGCAAAGCAAAACCTAGAGGTGTTTTTGAATTACTTGAAAAATGAGAAATAAGATAATTAAAAGTGAAGTGTTTCAAAAAGATGTTTATGAAATAAATTCATATGTAACATATAACGAGAATAAACCTTTAAACGATCCAAATAATGAATACATTGAAATTTCATCTACAAAGGATGAGGAGGGATCTTAAAAGGAGCCTAAGTTTGATTCCAACTCTTCAAAAAAAGAAGATGATGATGATTTTGATTTACAATTAAGTGATGATAGTGATTAATTTGTGTTTGTAAAATAATATTATATGAATAAATCTATTATTGCATCAACAATATATTGTCATCTATTTAATTATATTGTTCGATTACAGGAATATTCAATAAAATATGAATTTCAGGTTTAAAATATGCCATAAAGGAGCAAATAGGAAATGATGCGGCACCCAAAGGTTAGGTTACCACTATTTAGACAAGCCAGTGCAGGTCCAAGTGAAGGATCACATTTTGCAAATGCTACAGAATCAGGTGTTGTAAGTCCAAGCATTGCACATCCAAATGAGGCATTACCTTCCCTACCTATAGTCAACTTCTGTACCTACTGCTACGCCATCCCTGTACCGACAGAGATATTAGGGGTAAACGATGTGGACAAAAGAGGCGGCCTTCAATCAAAAGCTAAGAGAGTTGATGGAAGAACTTACATTACAATTGTCAATAATCTGTTAGTGAACTTCTATAAATTTTGTAATACATGATAACACCATAGGTTTATATTGAAGTTATAGGTTTTACTTTCATAATGATCTAAATTACCTTATATATTAAGTTGCTTCCATCTAGAATGTGCTCTAGAAATATCCCATTCAAGTTCAAGGAGAAGATAGATCTTGAGGAGTAATATATGGAATAATATCTCCCAAACGACAAACGGTTTTAATTATCAGGAGTTTGAGGTGCATATTTTAAAAAAAATCATATTAAAAGGAAATATAATAATTTTTTAAACACATAAATATAATATTTGAAATAAATTGTATCCATTTACATTATAATTAATTGTAATAATAAAATTACAAAAATGAAATTAAATTCACTTGTTTGTAAGGAATAATTATAACAACTTTATCATTGCTACATATTTTTAATAAATATATATTGGTTTGTATTTTATATCATTTATTTTATATAAATATTTTTGTATAATTTATGGTAAGTACATCCTACACTTCATTATAAATGGTTATGTTGTAATTTATAATTTAGGATATAATTTAGGAATTCAAAACTACAATTTTCAAATTCTCCTAAAATAAATATATAAAAATTTTAAAATTTTATTATAATTTTGGGCAGACTCAAGTCGTGGCATTGGTCAGGCTATGGGCAGGCCACTTGCCCATTCATTTTGCCCCGCCTAAGGGCCACAGGCTGCCCTTGGTCCCCTTGGACTGAGCCACTGACTTGGTCGTTCCTTTGAAATTTTCCAGCTCGACCTATTGTCATTCCTTCATTAGAGGAAATTAATTCACAATTTGATAGATAGCGGTAGCACTTACAACTTTGTAGATACATCAGTCGTTAAGAAGGGGAGTTGTGTTGTTCGAAAAATTAAACCAATCTCTATAACAGCGAATGGAGGGTTGCAGCTGGAATGTCAACAGTGTTGTGAGAATTTTGAATGGACAATGCAAGGGATACAATTTACTATGAGTGCACTGGTCTTATCATTAAGGAGTTGTGATGTTATTTTGGGTTTGCAATGATTGGCAAGTTTAGACGACGTATTTTGTAACTTTAAGGAACAAACAATGGCCTTTAATTGGAATGGTCAGTTGGTAACGTTGAATGGAAAAATTATGGGCAAGTCACAAGTGGTGTCTTGCAAGGATTTCCATCAACGATCGAAGTGGGCAACTACTGATGATGTAGCTAACTATTCCCATCGAGTTTTAGTTGCAACAAATGAAGATGAATGATGGACAATGAAGTGCATTCGATGAAATCAATATAGACTTGGCTAAATATGCTTTGATTTTCCAAAAACTGAACTGTCTCCCACCTAACCGCAAATTCAACCACTAGATTCTCTTGAAGGAAGGCGTTGACTCAATTAACATATGGCCATATTGCTATTTAGGAACACGAAAGGATCTAATTGAGCAGTCTGTGAAGGAACTTATGAAGCAAGGATTTATCTGTCATATCTATAGTCCCCGTGCATCACCAGTTGTACCCGTGAAGAAAAAGATAATTCATGGCACACGTGTGTACATTATTGGGAGTTAAACAAACACATTGTCAAGGACTAGTTCCCGATACCACTAATTGAAGAATTGTTGGATAAGTTACATGGAGCTAGTTGTTTCACTAGGTTGGATTTACGATTAGGGTAATCATCAAATTAGGATGCAACCGGTGGACATATCAAAAATGGCATTCAAAACATATAATGGCCGCTATGAATTTCTAGTTATGCTGTTCGAGTTAACAAACATTCCATCAACACTTAAACAACTAATGAACGAGTTATTCAAACCACACTTGAGGCGTTTTATTTTGGTGTTTTTTATGACATTTTAATCTACAACCAATCCTTACAACTACATGTGAAGCATATCACCATAGCCATACAAATTATAAAGAATAATCAACTGTATTTAAGAGGGAGTACGTGTGCATTTGGAGCACGACAAATTGAATCCTTAGGTTATTTTATTTTAGAGAAAGGAGTAGTGACTGATTTTAAGAAGGTGAAGACTATCTTAAAATCGGCAGAACCCAGGAATGTTAAAGATCTCCGAGGTTTTATTGGGGATTACGGGTTATTACCGAAGGTTTATAAGGGGATATGGATAGATTGTTAAACCATTAACAGAGTTGTTGAAGAAGGACAGGTTCGCTTACTGGGAATGGCAACAAGAGGAAAGGGAGGCATTCCGAAAATTGAAGAATGTGATTTCATCAACTCCGGTATTAGCTCTCCCTGACTTTTCAAAACTGTTTGTGGTGGAAGCAAATGCGAGAGGAGTGGGAATCGGGGCGGTGCTACAACAGAGAGGTCACCCAATTGCTTTCCTCAATAAATCGCTAGCTGGAAGACATCAAGGACTATCTATCTACATATGAGAAAGAATTCTTAGCCGTGATTAAAGCAATCAAATATTGGCATGATTACTTGAGTTGTAAACCTTTCGTAGTTAAGACGAATCACTGAAGTCTGAAGTATTTTTTGGAGCAACATTTAACAACCCCTCTACAGCAGTCATGGCTTCCAAAGCTACTCGGTTAAGGTTTCGAAGTTCAATACAAGAGTAAAAAGGAAAGTGTGCAAAGTTACCGATACTTTCTATAACACAGATGCATAGAGAATTGTTGGAAGATATGAAACGAAGTTAGGAAAGGGTCCACCAAGCTAAGACATCATTTAGAAGCTAGAGTTAGGGACACTGAAATCATCTGCTTAAGAATGGAAGGAAGGACTATTGTGATGGAAAGGTCGATTACTGGTAGGGGCTAACAATGCACTCAGAGAATGAATAATCAGCATCAATCATGATGAGGCAGTGGGAGATCATACGGGTGTAATGGCAACCACTAAAAAACTACAAAACATGTTCCATTGAAGAGGATTGATAAGGGACTGATATATACAGAAATACATGGAGTGTTAGAAAAATGTTGGAAGTGGATCAAGTCCTTAAGGGTAGAGAAGCAATGAAGAATGTGGAAAGATTCTATTTACAAAAAGCATAGAATAGGATGAAGCACTATGCTGATACAAGAAGATCGGAAAGAGAGTTTGAGGTAGATGACATGGTGTTATTGAAGCTACAACCGTACAAACAACACTGGCTTCAAAGGATAGGTAACCAGAAACTATCTCCACTCTATTTTGGTCCATTTAAGATCATACAAAGAGTGGGAAAGGAGGCATACAAGTTAGAGCTTCCTCAAGGTTCTACAATACATCTGGTGTTTCATATGTCTCAACTGAAAAAGGCTTACAGGGTGCAAGGAAGGATTGTCGGGTCACTGCCAGACTTTCTTACTCATGTTGATTTTAAAATATAATATTTATCAGTCTTATTCAACCTATAAATTCTTTGTTTTAAAGGAACAGACTAGACATTATTTGACTGGAAAACATTATAAATTATCATGCAAATATGCTTGATTTATGTATTATTCAGTGAAGTGAAACCGTAAATAAGACAAAGTAACTTTCACGCTTAATATTTATTACGTAGCTTGTCTTGTAAAACTAATTAATTGTAATTGTAAAATTATTTAGAAAAACATTAAAGTAGAAACTTTTTGTAATTTTCCCATTTCAAGATGTTTAAGGTTAGAACGTGTGATCGTGTTTCTTTAATGCAATGTTATCTACATACGATTAAGCATACCTTAGCTTGGAGATCTTTTACTTTGTTGTAATTAGGAAATGACTAATATATCAAATTGATGAGATAACACCACAACTAATTAAATGCAATAGAATATAAGCTAATATATTACAATTTAACTTAAAGTGATTAACTATTTAATAAGTATTCCTCTCTCTTATGTTTTAATAAAAAGACAATTAATAAGTATATTAAGTCTCAAATTCGTTCTTATATTTTAAAAATGTTCACATTCCCTGACCAATTAATTTTAAACTGATTATATCATAACATTAATTTATAATTGTTATTGCAGTTATTAAAAAATTGTTTGTTATTTCATTATATGTGGTAAGGACTCTCTTTGTTTTCTTCTTTGTAGCTCATAATAAAGAGTCCAGATTTTCTGTCCAATATTATAGTGTCTTATTGTATCTAATAAATCTCAGCCATTTATTTATGTGGGTCCCGCATGGGACTCGTGTGAGGTCCGCAAAATAAATGGCAGAGAATCTATGAGACAGAATAAGACAAAGTAAAACTGGACAGAAGATCTGGACTCCATAATAAATGTCTGTTGCCCTTTTGTCCTTGCCTCCAGAATTTTGATAATTACATATAAAATGTCATCCCATACTGATAACTATCGAATACCTAGAACCATATCATTTTTCTCAAATATTAATTACGAATGCATCAGTCACAAACTTATTGACATTCATTTGCAATCTAAATTTCAATAAATGTGTTTACAATCAAGATGCATTCCTCCTGATAAGATGTAATTTGGTTATATAATTGGATTTATTTCTTGTTTTTTGAATTGATTTTAGTGCTTAATTGACAAAATTAATAATTATTTTGTTTTAAGAGAAGACAAGTTGAGATTGCACCAAAATTGAGTTAAAACATCTAATTGGAGTATTATTTGTCAAAGTCACCAATTTTAAAGAAAGATGACAGATTGTCGTGGTAGATAAGGCGAAATCACGCCTTAAATTAGATTCACTCTATGAAGTTCAGATCAATCAGGAGACTTATTCCCAACTTTATTATATAGGGATTTTGGATTTGTTTAAAAGAAAATATTTGGAATATTAAAAGAAGTCAACTTTTGGGGGTTTTCACCAAAATTTGCCCTTAAACTATTAACTTTTTTAGGATAATGCCCTTCAACTATTAAATTTTAGGATAATGCCCTTGAACTTGTTTGTTACCTGCAAATAATGCCCCTTAGCAGGTTAAAGCAAAATTGAATACCACGTGGCAAATTGTATAACACGTGTCATATTTTCATTAGCTTTTCTTTAAAAAAAAATTGAAGCTGGAATTTTCCTGCTAGCATTTCTTTCTTCTTTTTGTCAATAGACGTAAATGAGAGAGAGAGAGAGGGGGGAGAGCTATCAATGTACTAAAACAAAGAACATAAACATAAACAAACCCTAATTTACTGAAACAAACCTTAATAAGCAAGAATCAAAACAGCTCAATTGAAGAACAAGAACAACAAAGGAAAGGCTGACGACGCTGACAAGGCTGAGGGCGAAGACAGAATTAGATCCAGGTAAAAAACAAAGTAGTACCAATTATTCGTGCCTTACTTTTATATTGGTGGTCCCGATTGTAGTGATTAGAAAATAATTAAGGTGTAATTAGTTGTAGATGGGCCATGTTATGAATTAATTAAGTTTTAATTACTTATGGGTGGGTCATGTTATGGTTGAATTCAGGCTCGTTTAATTTTAATTTCTTGTTTTATATGTCCACTGTAGCAACTTCCATTTTAAATTGAATTGTTGATTAAATAATCATTAATGCGTGATGTTCATCAAAAATGCATGCACAATTAATAAGCAAGTATGAATTTTATATTTTGGTAGATGGGCAATAAAAAATATAGGCTTCACGTAGGCGGCACAGTGAAAAGTTGTATTGGTGATTCTGATTCTATAGTGTGGTATGAAGGTGGGACGGTAGTTGAGCATAGTGGAGACCTAGATGAGTTGTCTTTCTTGAATTTGATTGAATATGCTGCTAGTAAAGGATATAAGAATGTTGGAGACATACATTATAGAATTCCCAGAGAAACCCAAGAACTTGAGCTGATGAAGGTGAATGACGATAAGTCTATAGAGCCTTTAATGAAGTTGCTTGATGTTGTGGATACAGTGGATGTATATTATGATGTAAGTGCTAAAGTTCATCCAATGTTAGGGGAAGAAGATCCTAAACTTGTTTGTAAGAGATTGGGGATTACCAAATATGGAGAGAGGTTAGGTGTTGATAGTGGTAATCATGAAGAGGAAAACAGGGTTATTAATGTGGAAAACAATGAAGAGGAAAATGAAGAGAATGACGAGGAGGAAGTAATTGAAGTGCCTGAACTTAGTGATAATGATGATGAAGAGTTACAGGTAGCAAGAACGAATATTAGGGCTTTTAATATTAAAGTGCAGAAAAGTAAGTTCAATGAAGAGCAGAATGGTAATAACATAAATAATGGTAAAGGAGTTAATGGTAATTATAAGGAAAATAGTGGGCAGCTAGATGAGAGTGCTATGGACCACAATATGGACCAAGGTGCGGATAATGTAAACATTAATGAGTGGGTGGGATTAAATATTGATAATGTAGATGTAGTGGCCAATGAACATTTGGAGAATCAATGTCAATTTGATTCTGATGGAAACTACAGCAATGTAACTACAAGTGATGAAAGTGACTGTGACCACGCGAGGAGAAGGACATCTACACAGATATACTATGATCCAAAAACGCCAACTCCATATTTTCAATTGGAGATGATTTTCAGAAATAAGAGACAATTCAGAGATGCATTGACCAAATATGCTTTGGCTGAAAAAAGGCAAATCAAGGTATATGTCCTCATCTATTTCAATTTTTTATTTATTAAAATTCAATTAGTATGTAAATAATTTATGTGATAATTAATTGTGTTTTTGTTTGATGACTCGAAGGCGAAGAAGAGTGACAAAAGTAGAATAAGAGCAAAATGTACTGATCCTGAATGTGGGTGGGTTATGCTTGTGTCAAAAGATGATACCATTAAGAAATGGCAAATCAAAACTCTTGTAAATGCCCACACTTGTCCATTCTCATTAAATAACAGAATGCTGACTTATAAAGTGCTAGGAAGGCATCTGATAGAGAATTGTGGTAATGTTTGTTTAAAGATGGATCTATCAGACTTCAAGGAAGCAACAAGTAAACAATTTGGTTTGCAGATTTCTGGATGGGTTGCTCACCATACCAAGCAATTCGTGACTCAGGTTTTGAACCATAATGTTAGAGAAGAATTTACAAGGTTGCAAGATTATGTAGCGGAACTGAATTATAGGAACAGCGGTAGTACTGTGGTACTTAATGGTGAACAAGATGAACCTAATGTCTTCAAGCGTATGTATGTGTGTTTTGATGCAGTGAGGAAAGGCTTCCTGTATGGATGTAGGAGGATTATAGGATTGGATGCTTGTTTCTTAAAGGGGCCAATCAAAGGACAAATTTTTGCAGCAGTTGGAAGAGATGGCAATAACCAGATGTATCCCATTTGTTGGGCAGTTGTGATGAGTGGAGCAGAGAGCAAAGACAATTGGGAATGGTTTATTAGCCTTATGATGGATGATCTGGAAATACCTAATGGGTCTGGTTATAGGTGGACAATCATTACTGATGGAGGGAAGGTACTTTTCCTTATTAAAATTATAAGTTTGGTTATATTCTGGTATTAATTCAAATAAGTGATGCACTTAATGCTTGCTTTTTGTGTGAATGTGTGTAGGGTCTAATTGCTGCCCTTAACGGGTTAATGCCATATTGTGAGCACAGGAGATGTGCCAGGCACATCTTTGCCAAGTGGAGGAAAGCACACAGAGGAGATGACTTCCAAAGGCAATTTTGGAAGTGTTGTAAGTCAACTACTGTGGAGGATTTGAAGGAGCAGTTGAAGGTATTAGGGAATATGAGAGGCACAGCACTTGATGATTTCTTTGAGGTAAATCCAACACAATGGTGTAAGGCTTTTTTTTGATACTGTCAACTGCTGTGATGTTGTTGATAATAATATGTGTGAAACATTTAATGGGTTTATAATGGAGGCTAGAGACAAAAGCATTGTCTCTATTATGGAGAAAATTAGAAAGTTAGTTATGGTTAGATTTGTTGCTAGAAGGGAGTTTGGCCTAAAGAAGTTTATTGGATTATTTGGGCCGAAGAAATGGGCAAAGATTGAGGATAATAGAGAATTGATGAAGGGATGTGGGGTTTTAGCAAATGGGCATGGTGGCTATGAAGTTTCCAAAGGTGCTGATAATTATATTGTTAATTTAAAGACAGCCAGTTGCACTTGTAGGAAATGGGACCTAACTGGAATTCCTTGTGAGCATACTTTGGTGGTTATCCAAGTGAACAGATTTAAGCTTAAAGATTATGTAGACAGAACTTACAAGAAAGACACATTCATGTCCGCTTACCAGTACTCCATCCAACCTGTTAGTGGGCCAAAGTATTGGGTTCAAACTAATTTACCTGACTTAAAGGCTCCAAGTTTTGTGAGAAAGGCTGGAAAACAGAAAAAAAAGAGAGGATTAGAGAGGAATGGGAACCACAACCAGGAACAAAAATGTCTCGAAAAGGAAGAATTCTTAGATGCAACAAGTGCCATAAGAGAGGTCATAATGCGAGAAAATGCCAAGCAAAGCTAGATGCTCAGGTGTGTTTTCTATAGTTAATGAAAATATTTCAATATTGCATTGGCTGCTAAAATATGCTAATATTTTTTTTCCTTTCATCAACTATTAAGGATGCTGACGAGGCACTAAGAACTGAAGAGCAAAATGAATCTTGAATAGATGTTGGTCAAGGGGCTGTGAATGCGTCTGCTGCAAATGAGGTACCCAACAGACATGATATAATTGCTGAATTTTTCAGCCAGGTAATGAAAATGACCATTTGTTGATGTGTGTTGCATTTGTAATAAATGATATATAATTTTTGAAATTTTCTTATAGGAAAAAAACAGGCCACTACTTAGTAGGACACTATCGGATGGATTTTGGTTCAAGAAAAGAACAACTTGTCAATCAGACACTGCTTCACGAGATATAGATAAACTAAGCGATAAAGCTAAAAGCAAGGTGATATGATTTTTTTGTGTTACAAAATATTTTCGTACTACAGAATTAATTTATATCTATTAGGGTTGTTTGTGAGGATATATTTCTTATGGAATTTGATTGGAAATATATAACTGCATTTTGTCTAGGGGAAAGAGAAAATTGCTGACTCGGAAACAAATAAAAGAACAAGAGCTGAATGTGAAAGGCAGGAAAAACAAGACCTATTGCAAGCCATGAAGAACTCACTTCTGGTCAAAGATGCTCCTCCTCGGTAGCCTTCTAAACCAAGGCAAAAGGTGAATTTTCAAATCCTTGTTGAGCAAAAATTGATATATATTAACTGTTCGAAAGTCATAATAATTTTAATTTGTTACCATATTAGGGAAAGAAGAGTCTTGATGACACATCTAGTACCAAAAAGGATTCAAGTGCCCTTGATAATAATCCACTGTACAATGCAGTCAAAGCCTCTCTAACCACAAGTAACCAGCAACAACCACCACCTCTAATCCCACAGAAAAGGAATGTCAGGGCAAAGAAGACCCTAATCAAACAAGCATCTGACGATACTCCATCAAGCCAAGTCTGCTCTCAATAGCTTTGTTGATGGAAGAATTGAAAGCATTATTGGCTTATTTTGGACAGTATTTGCTTATTTTGGACTTAATAGCTGTATTAAATTGCTTATTTTGGACTTAAAGGATTATGTAGAAGGTTACTTTGAATTTATATTACCGCTTCAATTTTTTACTTTTTTTTTAGTTTGATTTTGATTTTTATTATTTTATTTTAATTTTTGTCAAATTATGTTAACAAAAATTCACTAGAGGAAGGAGTTTTTTTTTTAAGAAAAACCAATGAAAATATGACACATGTTATACAATTTGTCACGTGGTATTCAATTTTGCTTCAACCTGTTAAGGGGCATTATTTGCAAGTAACAAACAAGTTCAAGAGCATTATCTTAAAATTTAATAGTTAAAGGACATTATCCTAAAAAATTTAATATTTCAAGGGCAAATTTTGGTGGAATCCGTATAAACCCCTTACCTCTCCTTGTCTTGCCAAAAACCCTAGAATTCCAAATTGCCACACATGAACCCCAATTCCAAACCCAATTCAGCCATTTCCACCATAACAGCCACAGATCAAACTACCATGGTCGGATGTGGGAACTGCAACGCCAAAGACGCGACCATAATCCACCACGTGCGGCTACGCGGCATCTACCGGCGGCTGTGCACTTCTTGCGTCCTCCGGCTTCATCCCACGTTGTTTTGCCCTTACTGCTTCTCGGTATACGAGACAACGCCGCCTCCTCCCTCCAAACGCATCACGTGCTCCAATTGCTCATCTTTCACTCACTCCCACTGTTCTCCTCCTCCTCCCTCTTCGACGCCTTTTCTCTGCCCTCCGTGTTCGTCCCCAAATTTCTCCTTCTTCACGCACGGTGCCCAGAAGGTGATCGACCAGCAGATGGCGGTGACCCTCCTCTGCGCAGCCAGAATCGCGTCGGCTTCCATGGGGAAAGCTGTCGTTACGGCGAGAGCAGAAGCAGAGAAGCGAGTTCGGGAGGCTGCGCTCTGTCGGAAGAGAGCTAAAGAGGCTTTGGAACACCTCACCTTCCTCTTCAACAATAATAATCATAATAATACCAACAACAAATTCAAGAAGAAGGATTCGGTTGCCCAAGTTTCCCCTATGACTAATGGGGGAGTGGTCAACGACAATGTTTCCGACAATCTTAAACATGATGCCTCAGTAACAAAGTGGTATGCATATTACCTTTGTTTTTCTTGGAATTTAGTTAATGTTGTTGATTCAATGTCTCTGAATTTGTTTGCTTGAATTTGGAAAACTATACACCTTGTGCAGATTAGATTGGACCTGACTTGGGGGGCTTTGCACTATTGTTTCTGCTCAGGCTGATTCTAATTTCTCTCCGCCCATAATTCATATCATTTTGTTCTCAATTTTACAATTCTCAACATTCATTATAGTGTTTGCTCTCTGACCGGTCAAGACCGACCACCCTTCTTGTACCTTTGTATCTAGTAGTAGTAGACTCTGGTTTTCATTGTAATCTGAGTTTCTTTACCCTATGTTTTCGCCTTGTGCTGAGGATCTTGTTTTGTATCTATCAAAGAAAATGCATTTCTAGATTATGTGTTTTCAGATTTATGAATGTGGGTTAACTGACAATGCGACCTGCCACCTTCCTCATTGAAGGTTATCTCTAATTGGGTAGAATTTTCTTTCTAGTATACAGCTCTTGTTACAATTTTGTCAAGGTTTTATGTTAGTTTTTATCATTTTAGGCTTTGTTTCTTGTATAGAGTTGGGATTTTGAAACAATGGTACAGAATAGCTTTTTTTTTAATTTTTTTGTCTCAGATTGTGAGAGCTTATCACACCCTTGTTGAGTCAGCCATCTAAACCAATTATCTGTTAATATAAACGGAACTTTTACTTATTCGAAGTTTTCATCGTGAAAAGATTACTTATGAGAAAATAATGCATAGCTAGTTTATCACTAGCCGTATCATTTTACATTAGCCATCTTAGGCTCTCAGTCAGTATGTCTGCACTTTAATAAACGTAAACTGATTCAGTCAGTAACATGTCCGGTGGTTCTTAATACGGCAGTATAGTAATAAAAGATTCTCTAGCGTAAGTTGCTATAACGGTGTATCATGTGCTTGCAGCCCTGGTGGTCAGTTACTGACCATTTGCATAGTTCATATTTCTATGCCACAAGCTGCACTTAGAAACACTTGAATAGAAGTGATATCAAAGCCAGGACGGTGATCGTCTGAACTGCAGTTCTGGTAGTCAAATGATTGTTGCTTGTTAGGAGCATTTGGAGCTTTTCTTTTCTTTTCTTTTTAATTTTTGGTGGTAACAAGGATTTAGTAATGAAGGTGAGGCAGCTGAAGACGTCGGGATGAACATTGTGAGTAGTAGCTTCTCATGTGGACCTTATTGCTCTCGATGATAATTCGAAAGAACTAAAGTCCTTCATTGAATAAATTAAAATGATTAATCAAATCAGAAATATCCTGATGTATGTCGTGAACAGTTTTAACGAGGTATATAGTATGGCAAAAATGGTTTAACTAACCCAGCATGCCTTAATTGATTCTAGGAAACTAAGTTTTGTATCAGAATGCAATATGCTTTGCCATCATGAGTGCATCCTCAATGTTGAGACAGGAATGCCAATAGATCTTTTCCCCTGTTAGATGTGGTCGGGCTAACCACATTACTGAACCTAATGATTGGAAATAATCTTCCAAGATTTTGATAGCATCACAAAGCCCATTTACAAGATCCATGGAAATAGTGCTAGCCAATGTTATAAATATTGCATATAAATAATAACCATAATTATAATATAAAAATTATTTAATTATCAAACAAATATATATTAAGAATAATACAAAGTACTTAACATGTTAAATTTTCATCATATAATAAATAATAATTACATTAAATAGAAAGAATAATAAAATTTTATGATTCTTTAAGTATTATAATAAGAGTTTGTGATGAGGAAATTACTTATAAAAAGTGAAACTTAAAACAAAAATATTTATAGTTATATTTGTATTGCATATATAAAATTCAACATATGCGTTAAATACAAGTGAAGTTAAAAGAAAAGAAGAGTAAAAAACTTGAAATTTTATTTAATCAAATATTCAACCATATTGTGTTAACTTCAATTCTTATTTAGTATAAAATCTCAATCATTAAGAGGAGTCTCATCATTACCATCATTCAAATTAATTGTATCAAATGACATGTTAATATTTTTTTATTCAATATTATCTTCCAAGTCATTTTTATCTATTAAACTCGGTTCCTCAAAAAATTCAATCTACTAAAAGATCTATATGGTCAATTCAAAGTAGATCTATAAAACTACTTATTATATTAAGAGTGTTAGTAAACAAATTAAATTAAACTATGAAGAAATTATATAAAATAATTTTCAACTTAATATTGATAATAACATGTCTTTTTTGAAGCTTTCAGCCCGTTTGGAAAGGGCTGAATTGAATTCAAGTATGTAATTGAATTCAATTCAGCTGTTTGGAAACATAAAAATGGAATGAATTCAATTCATGCATGTAATTGAAA
>JANITX010000210.1:12951778-12965980 GCA_027564395.1 Erythroxylum ulei | reverse complement strand
CAAGGGCATTATCCTAAAATTTAATAGTTGAAGGGCATTATCCTAAAAAAGTTAATAGTTCAAGGGCAAATTTTGGTAGAAACCCCAACTTTTGGGTAGGAAAAAAAAAGAAGAAGAAGAAAACTTTACCAACAATCTCTCCGTAACTCCCTTTTGTCTTTCTTTTGATTTCTCTTCTTCTTTCTTCCATTTTATGGTGGAACTAAAGTTATGTATAACTAAATCTTTTTTTTTTTTTTTATGTAAGGAGATTCAAAACTCTATCTATAACTTTATGAGGTTTGTTTAGAATCTATATTTTTATTTCAATTCAATTATTTATTGTTTCAAGTTCTTTTATTTCATAAGTAATTGAATTGACAAATTAATTTGTTTTTGACTATTATATAGTTATCTATGAATTCAGTAAGCCATAATTGTCATGT
Source organism: Erythroxylum ulei (assembly GCA_027564395.1). NCBI lineage: Eukaryota > Viridiplantae > Streptophyta > Magnoliopsida > Malpighiales > Erythroxylaceae > Erythroxylum > Erythroxylum ulei. Next base: position 12,965,555 of record JANITX010000210.1, on the reverse strand, counting down.
ACAAGTAGTGAATAAATTATTTATGAATTTATATATTTAACTTGTGAGAAATAAAAAAATTAAATTAAATATTTATAACTATCTCAATTATATACTGTAGGGTTTAGTCCTTTTCATTTCGCTTATTGCAATCATTTAATTTATATGGAATACAATCATACTCAATTAATTTAGGAAAAAGTTAAGACATATTATGACTAGCATAACAAGTTTCCAACTAACTGATTGAATTGTAAAAATTATTTTTTTTATTTATTGTTAATTTTAATTCATTAGTTAATCAATCTTCATAAACCCTCACTTAGTTTTATCAATTAAAATTAAGAAACTTCTCTTGAGATTTAACATAGTTTAACGGCTACTACATGAGTGTAGTGAATCATACTTAATTTGAAGGGCTTAAATTATCTGATGAGGTTTGGAACCCTACTAATAAAATGCAAAAGAACGTAAATGAAACAAAGCAAGCTCAACTTGGAATAGCTAGTTACGATCATAGAAAAGTAATATCCATCCGCAGTCAGACTGCTACTAAATGTTCAAAAAGAGTAATGCGAAGCCTGCAGCTAAATATTAGGACAACATTTTTGCATTACAACATAAATTAAAAGACAATAATAGACCAATTGTTGCTTCATAAGTCGTAACAAGACAAATAATTTAACAATCCGAAACTTAGACATACAAAACCTCGAACTACCACAAATATTACTCCGATTGGCGGATGATCATCCGATAATGTCATTCTTTTCACTAATCATCTCTGAAAGTTGTCATCTTCCCTGAGTTGTGCATAAAAATGAAGCGAATTCAGCAACCAAGACATGTAGCTCAAAGACTCAACTCTAATGAAACAAAGCCTTTCACAAGGAGTAAAATGTATCATAAAAATAAAAAAAAAGAAGGCACACAAAAAGCTCTCGCAAGATATTGCAATTTCCATCAGGACGCCAAAAGTAAAAACAGCATTTGTGGTCCAAGTTTCCAGAAAACTCGCGGATAACTAAGCATTTCTTTCTCATAGTATTGGAAATTGAGATCAAACGTAAGATGCTAATGACAACCTTCGGCAGTGTTTGGACACAGAATGCCCTCTTAAAATTAGATAACACATACAAGAGTACAATTAATTATGGAAGTATGAAAACAGCAGCCTGCATTGTCCTACAGTAAACATGTATTTAGAGAGTTAATGGTACAGGTGTAGCATTTTCTTCTTTTTATCTATTAGTTTTGAATGACAATGGAACAGTGAATTTTGTTTTACCACCTCTCAATTCTTCAAATAAATTTGCCAGTCCCTACATTCAATCTTTCTCAACCACCTGAATATTAAATTTAATAATCGTTAGTTACCTGAAGCAGGTGCAGTGAAATTAGGTTTATTAGGTCCGACGTCCTCTTCCACCACCACCACCTCTACCTCTACCTCCACGACCTCTGCCACCAAATCTGCCCCCTCTCCTTCCCCCAATATCTCGACCTCCACCTCTACCACCACTCCAACTATTACGGTTATCAACCTTTGGTTTTGCCTCTTCCACAGTTAGGTACTCATCACCGAGTTGACTACCACTTAGCTCTAAAGCTTTGTTGAATCCATCAGCATCCTTGAATTCCAGGTATGCCATCCTGCAATGCACACACAATCAGCATCATCATAGAGCCAAACCAGATATCAAAGATGGAAAATGAAAAGGAAGAGTATTCAAAGAAAAAGGATAGAGGAAGTTGAGCCTTATATTCAATCATCAGTAAAATCTCAATATACATGTAAATTTGAAGTGTTAAATCATCTTCAATCATAAAATAAAAAGAAAAGAATGGATCTCTTCACTCTTTCTTTTCCGTTGAAGACAAAAAAAAAAAGGGCAAAAGAGAAGACTAACCCTTTAATGGCACCAGACCCAAAATCTGTTGGGATTGATATTCTTACAATATCTCCGCAGCTTTTGAAATGCTCATTCAGTGAACTCCTAATCTGCAATTATTGTTTCACAATTTGCCAAGTCAACTCTAAATTTGCATATAAACATGGGAATCAAACAAAAATCAACTAAACAATAGAAAATAATGTATCACCTCATCCTCACCAACAGACGTATCAAATCCCCTAACAAAAATTTTTTGAGCTTGACCCCTCTCACCTTTCCGGAAAGAGTTGGTATTATCTTTCCTGCAAATGACACATTTAAAAGTAAGTAACAACTCAATTATTGACCAGGATATCATAAAATGCTTGTAGAAAGAAATACCCGCTATATGGAGTAGAACCTCTATCAACTCTCTCACGAGCCAAGTCTAATCTAAGTTCACGGCCATTCAATACTTGACCATTTAATTCAAGAGCCTATAAAACATAAATTGAACAAATACTTTAGCAAAATAAGATAATAAGACATATATTGAAGCAATCATTCACAAACATAATGCTTTGATTCTATTTGCAATACATCCAATGCAACTTTATGGCTTCTATAAGTTTGTCAAGGCACCTAACTAAAAGTCTGTGTGTAGCCTGGGAGATTTTTCACAAATATCTAAGTAGAATGCCTCCATTGATCATCATTAATTTGTTCCCAACATTTTTCCAAAATGCCATAACGAACATTAAAGAATCATTGATCTGTCAGCACTTCCAAAAATAACACTGACACCTATTGTGCTTCTGTTGCCCCATAAAAAGAGGTTAAACAACACTGACACCTGCTGTGCTTCTGTTGCCCCATAAAAATAGGTGATCACCTCTGCAATTATTGCAAAGCTTCAACACAATAACTGAGTATGGATTGTTAATGTGGATGGCTTGGCAGATATAATAAATCAGAAAAGCTCTACGGGAGTTTTTGTAGTTTAAGCTCTTCCACAAAAAAATTCCCATAAATATAAATTATAAATAAAAAATGGACTTCAATCCATGAAAACTTGCAAATGCATGCATAAGTACCCACATGTACTAACATATATCAGAGAGAGCAAAAGAAAGAAAAGAGCACTCACTTTCTGTGCTGCCTCAGCTGTGTCAAATTCAACATGTCCAAAACCTTTGAACCTCTGATCAGCATCAAAAGCAAGGCGAACATCCACAACTTCCCCAACACCTTGGAAGAAACATTCCCTGAAGAAATAAAGCATCAGATACCACCTTAACAAATCTTATATTCACAGTTAATACAAAAGAACATACACATCAGCTTGTTCAATTTGATATGGTAAGTTGCCAACAAAGAGAGTCTTTGATCCCTCTGAAGCAGTCACGGGAGTTTTGGGCTGGAAAAGATGTGAAAAAGAAAAGGCCTTAGATTGCATTCTATGTAGAAAGAAAACCAAAAGCTAAAAGAAAATTAATAGTCCCTTACAGTTTTTCTTATTAAATCACTCTGGTTAGAGGACGTAATGGGATTTCTTTTTATTAGTTATGATGCTAATTTGCAAAATACATTTGTAGAATGTGAATGTACTTCAGGAAAATCAACAAAAAGTATAAAATTCACAAATGATATTTACTTTTTTCTCAGGAGTCTTTGCAGGTTTCTCATCCTCGCTATCTTCCTCTTCATCAAAACTGTCATCATAGCTCTCCTCATCACTACTTTCCTTCTCATTAGCCAACTTTGCCTAAAACATATTAGGATCAGTTGCAGATCATATAAGAAATTAAAGCAACACCAAAAGTTTTAATTTTTACCTTATTTTTTATTAGCTGGAGTATTTTTACCAAGGGTTTCAACCAGATATAAAAATAAAAAGTAAAATGAGGCCAGGTCTCACCTTCTTTGAATCCTCTGCTTGTCCAGTAGCCACCTTAGCTACAGGAGCCTGCAATGTTGCATAAAATATCAAGATAGGTTACAGATAACATACACACTTAAATATAGATAACAGGTTAGAGTGAGCAAAACACATCATTAGCTGAAGAAACAGCCCTTAATTGATTAGTTTGTATGGTTATTAACCGTGCAAAACAATTTAGGGATGGCAATGATTAAGGTGTTTTCAACGTGCCGGCTCATGGGCCAAGCCAAGCCCAAGCTAAAATAACTCAAGGCTCAACTATTTTAAGTCAAACAACAACGTTTTGATTGGAAGAGTTGGGCGTCGGGTAGGCTTAGGCCTAGGCAGCAGCCTAGGCCCAAACCCAATTAAAAAAAGATTTTACACTTTTAATTTTAAAATTTTATTTTAAAGAAAATTGGCCGTGCTGGCCCGTTGCCATCCCTATGACGAAATCAATACAACTCAACATGCAACAAAAGACCGGTTACTGATTAAAAGACTCTGCAAAAGGTACAGATTTGCAATCCCTAAGATTTCTTACAAATTTTACTAGTTCAAATGAAAATAAAACATATAAGAATCGTCAGAAACAGATTAGGCTCCACCTCATCTTCAGATGACTCGTCAGAGTCACTTTCTTCAGAGCTTTCAATTGATTCAGCCTTACTTTTAGTGTTGGCACCAACTGTCCTAGTAACAGGAGCCTTGGCAGGAACAGCCTGGACAGAAACAATGGAAATTCAGCTTTATCAATGTACACCAATATGGTAAACAACAAAGGGGGTTAATCATCAAGCTTTCATATCAATGATCCACAGTTTAATCAGAGTGCACCTTTCCCTCTTCAGATGATTCATCAGAGCTATCACTTGAATCAACTTTATCCTTTACAGCCACATTAGTAATCAGATAAACTTTTGGGGAAAAAGGCAAATAAAATTTTGGGGAGAAAAGGCAAAAACCAAGTACTCACGTCATCTGAGGATAACTCCTCAATACTGCTTTCACTAATAGGTAGTTTTATTTCCTTTACTACCTTCTTTGTGACTGTCTTGACCTAATCATTCAAGGAATTATCGATCAGAAAATGGATACACGTGCATGTGTTTGAATATATACAAAAATTACTGTCATGCAGACCTTAAGAAAACCAAAGTAATAAAATAAGCATACAACACACAAACATGAAAGCTAGAAATTATGTAACAAAATTGAATAAGAAAAAACGAAAATGAAGTAACAACCAGTAGCAAGTACAAGGAACTTACCTCCTGCTCCTCTTTAGGGTCATCAGAACTACTGGACTCCACTTTTTTCTTTTTCTGAGTCGTCACTTCAGTTTTCTTCTTCTGAACGACCTGTTTCACTACTTCACCAGTCTTCTGCTTCTTTGCATTCACTATCTTCTCCAAAGACTCTTCAGCTTCTCTCTTACCTATGCATCAACAATTTATGACTTTGATCATAACAAAGACAGACAAGGAAAATAAGATTTTTTTACCTGATCACATAAAATCTTACAAACATCAATGGACCAACAAAATGCCGGAATAGAGATGAAGTAGCAAGAAAAGCAGGAAAGCTTAACTGACAAAAAAGCTTGCATGCTTGAAATTTCTTTCACATGAATGTTCAAAAAAATGGAGAAATAGAGGAAGTCGTTCAAGGCCATTCATTAGTGAACAACTAGACGACATGTTTTGTCATATTCATTAAAATAATGACAGGCACTCTCACTTCACAGATTATAAGCAAACTGAACATCAACCACCTTTGATAGGCATATATCTGTTAGAAAGTTGTAGGATTGTAAAAAAAACCAAAAAGTCAACAATTGTACAGTGATTCCTAAAAGACAAACCAAGAAGCATCAAAACCAGCAAAAAATATTTCCAAAAAGAAAAGAAAACATTATAATCAACACATACTACCAAAATAACAACTTAGCAAAACATTGTTCATCCTCCATATCCATGAATTGAGGCAGGGAGACACACATAAACACAAGTAGGAACTCAATATGAAAAAAAGTAGACACGCTTACCATCAAATCCGATAACAGCAACCACGTGGACATATTACACATAAAAAAGAGCAAACAACAAAACCAAAAACATGTAAGAATTAGACTTTAATTTTTAAACCTTTCTTGGCAGGCTTGGATGCAAGAGTAACAGCTGGAGCTACATCAACCTACAAAAACATAAAAGACCAAACAGGAGACCATGAAACCGTTAAAAAGAAAAGATATAAATTCATTGGCAAACAAAACCAAAAGAAAAGATAGAATAGTACCTTGGGGGTGGATTTCTTCCTAGACCTGCCCATGGCTAACAAATTAACGATTCTTTTCGACAAGAACTGCGAGAAAACTGAAGAACGGGCGAAGAGAGAGAGAGAGACAGGTCTCTAAAACCCTAGTGGGTATAATATTTTGTTAAGCTGCTAAGGGTTAGAGAGACGGCTCGAGTGGGGAGCTGCTTCTGCTTATATAGGCGCGACAGCTGCTGCAGTGGGGGAAGGGTTTTTGGTTAGGGTTTTTCCGCGTACCATTGAGTTGGGTCATGCCCACGGCAAAGTTGGCATTTGGGAAAACGACGTCTTTCTTGTGTCGTTTGGGTTGCCCCACGTAAACATACTCGAGAATATGAGAATACCCGAATAATGTTTAGGGCTCTAACTGACAGAATTGCTGGCTCCAAATCTATTAATTATTGTTTACGTGTAAATTTATTATTATTTTTTAACTAAAGCCTTCAAAAAAGGGGTGTTTAGAAATTTGAAGATTATAAAAATATGATAATTTTAAAAATTTTCTTAAATTATAAGAGATGTCTATGTTGAATTGACTTGAAATCGATTAGGTTGATAAAATATGAGAAAAAAATCTAAAGATCAATTAGTAACGAGAGAGGGATCGTTTGTTCTTTAAATAATGTTTCAAAAAATGCACAACTTATATAATTATTAAAACTAAAAATAACTTAATTGAGTTTGTGAATTTGATTTCATATATTAAGTCAAGTTACGGATCAATAAAAAAATTTATCTTTGAAATCTAAGATAAATTAGAAGGGTCAGTGAAAGAAAAATCAAATTGTAGATAAATGATAGAAATCAAATCATACATAGTTTCCAGAATTTTTTCCAAACTTGAAAAGTTTGAACTTAGAATGAGTATCAACTTTGCTGCCATTTTTCTAATGATTATGTACTGGACACATTAAGATCCAATATTAAGAATATCGTATCAGTATTGGTATTAAATTAGGTTCTAGTATGGTATTAAATCGGTACCAGTTAATATTGGGAACCGTTTTAAGTATATTTTTAAAATTATAAATTAGTCCCTGAATTTAAAAAAATTTTTAAAATAATCCTTCAATATATTGTACTGTATAATTTATAATTTTACATCAACCATATCTTTCAAAATTATAATAATAGAAATATAAAATAAAAATTATTTATTTATTTTTAATTAATCAATCTTGAATTAAAGATTTGATTGAAACCAAGAGAAACTTATTAAAGGTTACTAATAGGATTCCATTGTTAAATGTTCTAAAAATTAATGAGGTGTATTCTCTCATTCTTTAGACAAAAAGAATGGTCGTAAATTAAATTTATAAATAGATTATTGATTAATTTAAAATCATTCAATAATTTAAAATATAATAAAAGAAAATACTTTAATTTTGATACATATAAATAAAAGAAACCAAGTATAATATATATGTGCTTGGATATTCATCAAATTAATATTTATCACATTAATTTGATTGATAATTTCAAGTTTTAATGTAAAAGAATTTTTCAAATTTGGATGGCATTTATTATATTTTATTGGACCCACGTCACGTTAAGTCGATTAGAATCGTTAGAAATTTAAATGTGAATGAAGGGAGGGCTTATTTTGTCCTTTCAATTAAAAGAAAAAGGGAGATAACATCATAACATAGTAAAAAAAAAAAAAAAAAAATTCCCGCTGACAAAAACTCTCTAACCTTCTCATCTCTCCTCTCTAAACTCTAGGTTTTTCCTCATTCACTTTCTCGTGACTGTCTTGCTTATTAATATCATGTTCGGTAAATAACTTATCAGCTTTTTTTAGCGAATTGAAATATTTTAGTTGTTTAATTATATCAAATTACTAATAATTATATTTAGTAATCAATTGATTGGGTTGATAGATTGAACCTGATACATTAAGGATGTCAATTTTGGCTAGGCCCTCTTGGCTCGACCCGATTTTAGCCCAAATTGACAGAGCTATGGGAGGGCTATAGGCTAAAATTGTTCGGCCTAACTCATGACTTAACCGAAATGACAAAAATGACATCATTTTGTCAAAGTAATTTAAAAAAAGATAAGGATGGGTTGGTCAACTCGTGGGCCAGTCGAGCCACCCAGGGCAAGGTTGGGCTGGTTCGAGCCAAGAGAGTCTATGCCCGACCCAACCCGACCCATTGACATCCCAACAATTCGTTGATTTTGAAAATGCTACTATGACGAGCATTTTCTTCCAACATCTGAGAAATTAAGGAATTAAAAGATTACTATATCCAAAAATTATTACAAATTACTTAAAGAGATAGAAATAGAGATAGAAAAAAATATAGATGGAGATATAAATTTGGCTTAATTTATACAAATTTTAAAAACTTAGTAAATAAATTAAAATTTTAAATATTTAATATTAAATTAAAATTTTCAAAAAATAAATATTTTTAAATTTGATATCTCTAATTATATTATATTAATTACTTTTATATAGACCCAATATTTAGGTCCTTTTTTACATCAATATTTATTATATAATATCATTATCACTTGTATATTGTGTTTAATTCAATCCAATTTAATCTAAAATTAATAAGTCAAATTTAAATTAATTATATATATCTAAGTTTAAATTTTAAGAGATTAATATAAACAGTTTTTAAAATAATTTTATTTTAATTTATTATATTAAAAATATAGTTTCAATTTTTAAATTTTAAAAATAAAAATAAAAATAAAAATAAAAATTTATATTTCCTTAAATTAGAAATTAAATCGATATCATTTTTGCATACCCAATTTCATATTAAGCTCGTTGGTGTTATATTTGAGAAAAAACTCTTAGTGTGATCTGATCGAATCCATTCTCAAGCGTACTTTTGGTAGCATTTTAATGATCTCTCAAGTTCTTCAATTAACCCTTGCCAATTCAAGAAAATCTTGAGAATCTTTTAATCAAACTCATTCATTATTGAGAAGTTGTTTTGAGAGGGTTTGCAGTGTTTTTAAGGCTTAATAGAAGATACGAGAGAAAAAAAATGGTGTTGGCTTCTTTTACTCTTTCTAAATTCTTATGAGAATATTTAAAGAAATACTAAGGTATAAACAACTAATACTCATGTCCTTATATATTTTTTAAGTCATACCCTCATAAGTTATATTACAAATAAACAGTTAATTTTATCATACATCTTTAAATAAAATACTGATATTATCCGTTGGTCAAATCAACTATATTAATCCGCTGATAGAATCAAGTAACAGCTAATGTAATTCGTTGATTGCCAAACATGACCTAAGATCTCTTAGCCTTCCTTAATATCTCTTATAGAGCTCGACCTTCATCTCTTTTACTGGCAAGTTCCAAGGTGGAGCATGGAGTGGTACTATGGTAGTGGATGCAAGCGATAACGCGGTGGCAATGGGTGGTCGACAACAGGAGGGAGAACATTGAAAATGGGTTCAAAGGAGAGAGAGATGAAAATTATGTGCAAGTTGTTTTGTTTTGAATTTTGTTTTATTGCAATTTAGTCCCCAAAGATTTAGAAATTTACGATGCCAATTAGTATTTGGCCGGTATTTCAAATGTCTGCTGGTACTAACTAGTATTTGGTCAGTATTTCAAATATCGGACGGTACCAAACAAAAAATCTAGTATTAACCGATACTAGATGAAAAATCCAATATTTACTGGTATTGAAGGCACTGATTTTGTACTGTTTTTCAACTGGTACCAGTTGGTACATTACGAACTAATATCTTTGCTTAGATCTCTATCTCTTTACAATCTTTCTTTACGAATTTAAATATTCTCAATCTGATTTCATTTGGTGAGAAATAGAAAATGACAGAAATATTCTCTAAAATCAAGTTTACATGTGTTGTTAACATGTGTTTATATATAAGGATGACAAGTTTTGGCCCATGAGCCTAAATTTAGTTGTTTTCAATGGTCAGCCTTGGGTTAGGCCTAGATCCAAATTGGCTCAAGACCCAATTCATCATCATCATACCCAGTTTGAAGTCTCGCAATGAAGCGAGGTCTGAGGAGGTTTGATAGTACGCAACCTTATCCCTATATAGTAGAGAAGTTATTTCCGATAGACCCATATGCAAATGAGACAATATAAGAGTGATGCAGGTTACAGAGAAAAAAAGTAAACTAGCACGATAAATTATTATGTAAATAAAATTATAATAAATACAAAAATAAATGAAAATAAAAATAACAGGATATACTTGATGGAGTCCAGATTTGCGAGTACCTGATAAGCTGCAAAGTTTGACTCTTCTTGTCTCTAATTAAGTTAGAAGTCCTTTCTCAAAGACCCTGAAGGTAAGACATCCTATTGTCCCCACACACCTGTCTTGTGAAGCCAAGTTGAATGCCTATAAGCCTTGTCCAAGACTTACCCTTATAAAAGGGAGAGAGGACATTGGGTATGACTTCCTATGTGATAATCTGCATATCGCAAATAACATCTCCTAATAACCGCTATACTGTTTTGGCGAACTTTAAAGGTTAATCCTTTACCCTTATTCCATTATGCTAAACTTTTCTATTACTAGCCACTACCTCATTAAGGACCAACTTTGATATATCCTCCTTGATCGCGTCCCTCCAATTCTTGTAAGGCCTCCCTCTTCTCCTCTTGTATTCTCTAAGGGTTATTCTCTCATAGCTTCGTACCGAAGCATCAGAGGGCCTCTTGTGCACATGCCCAAGCCACCTAAGCTTAGTCTCTCTCAACTTATCGGCAAAACTAGGTACCTGTAGTCTATCTCTCACCACCCGGTTCCGGAACTTATCTCTTCTGGTAATGTCACGCATCCACTGAAGCATACATATTTTTGCTATCAACAACTATCTTGTATGCCTACGTTTGGTAGGCCAACACTCTGCCTATATAACATGGTTGGACGGATCACCGTTTTATAAAACTTCCCCTTGTGTTTTAAAGGAAACTTTTTGTCACATAAAACTCCTAATGCACTTCTCCATTTAACCCATCCAGAGCTAATACGACGTACTATTTCGGCATTGATATTACCATCACTCTGAATAATGAACCTGAGATATTTAAAACTCGTTCTTTGTGGTATGACATCAGTACCAATTATTACCGCCGCCTCATGTACCATCTGGTTTCCTGAAAAGTTGCATTCTAAATATTCCATCTTAGACTTGATCATTTTAAAACCTTTCGATTTTAACATATCTCTCCAAAATTCTAGCTTGGAATTGGCCCCCTTCTTGATCTCATCCACTAGGACAATATCATCAGCAAATAATATACACCAAATTACCTCTCCTTAAATATGTTTGGTAATTCATCTAACACTAATGTGAACAACAAAGGGCTTAACACAGATCCTTGATGAAGTCCAACACTAATAGAAAACGCTTCCGTGTCACCTCCTATCATCCTTACACTAGTCAATGCTCCTTCATGCATATCCCTAATTACATTAATATAGGTTATAGGAAGGCCCTTTGCCTCCAGACACCTTTATAAGAGGTTTCTAAGAACCCTGTCATACGCCTTCCCTAAATCAATAAAAACTATATGCAAATCTTTGTTCCCTATAGCATTCCACGAGTCTACGGAGTAAATGTATTGCTTCTGTCGTGGACCTACTGGGCATAAATCCAAATTGATTGGCCGATACAGAAGCAGCTCTTCGGATTCTCTTTTCAATTACCTTCTCTCATAGCTTCATGGTGCGACTTAATAGTTTGATGCCACTATAGTTGTGACATTGTTGGACGTCCTTTTTGGCCTTGTATAAGGGGATCAACCTACTCAATCTCCATTCATCTTGCATTTTGGCTGACTCTAGGACCACATTAAAGAGTTGAACTAACCAATCAATACCGACAACTCTTAACTGCTTTCATACCTCTATAAGGATCTCGTCTGGCCCTACGGCCCTTCCGCTCCCCCTCCCTCTCAAAACCTTTGTAATTTCACCCCTCGTGACCCTTTCCCATGAGTACCTATTAAGAACATGCTCCGACATGGAGGGTTCGCCTAACTCTACGTTGCTCACTATCTCTTCATTATATAGGCCATAAAAGTATCTTTGCCATCTCCTCTTGATGACTTGGGCCTCTGTGAGTACCTGTCTTGCTTCATCATGTATACAACAAACTTGGTTGAAATTATTCTTTATACATGCCCTATCTCGTGCTAGCTTGAAAATCTTTTGTGCTTCCTTTAACGTATCCAAGTGCCTGTACATAGTCTCATCTGCTTCTCCTCTAGCCACTGAGACAATTTTCTTTGCCTTCTATTTTTCCAGTCTGTACCTTACTCTATTAATTTCCCGCTCCGCCTCTGTTGTACTTGCTAAAAGATCTTTAAAAGCTCTTTTTTCGCCTTAACCGACCCCTAGACCTCGCCTGACCACCACCAAGCTTCCATCTGCCCTCCCCCTACCCTTTGGATACCCCTAAGTGTTTTGTGGTAGTTGCCCTCATTACGAAGGCTACACCCTCCCACATCTGATTTGCATCCCCACTCACAGACCATGTTGAATTAGACCGAACTTGAGTCCTAAATTGTTTCACCTTGTCCCCTTTTAGCCTCCACCACTTAATTTTATGACAATGCGTGGTAAAAACTGTGACCTCCATCCCTTAATTCCTAGATCCAAAACTAGCAATTTATGTTGAGTCGATATGCTTGCGGCCGGAAGCACTTTGCAATCTTTGTACCATGATTTGACACTTTTCCTAACAAGGAGATAATTAATTTGCGTCTTGGACATGCTACTCTGAAAAGTCACCAAATGCGCTTCTTTTTTCTTAAATACGGAATTTGCTATAAGTAACTCATACGCTACGGCCATGTCCAATAAAGCAATCCTATTGTCATTTCTATTGCCGTATCTGAAGCTCCCATGTGCTCCTATATATTCATCTGAACCAACGCTTATATGCCCATTAAAATCACCTCCTAGGATGATTTGCCCCGTATTAGAGAATTGTATCATCACCCCATCTAGCGCCTCTTAGAACAGACTTTTTATTGTACATCTGAACCCGCTTGAGGTGCATACACACATACGACATTGAGAACCACATTACTAAAAACAATTTTTTCCACCATAGTCCTATCATTTACCTTTGTAAGTTCCTTGACCACTAGGATACCTACCCCATTCTGCTTCCGTGTACTTCCCAAGTACCATAGTTTGAAACCCTCTATCTCTTTTGCTTTAGCACCTAACCACTTAGTCTCCTGAATACAAGCTGTTTATATCCTATACTTGTATAAAATCTCCACTAATTCTAAGGACTTCCGTTAAGGTCCCAATGTTCCAAAAGCCTATTCTCATTCCGTCATCTCCTTATTTATCCCTGCATGCTACAAGCACCGACTCGCTTGCACTGGTTCCAACTGCTCGATTTAAAGACTGTTAAGTCAAAATGACTTTATGTTTAATGATTTTGATGAAGACAAAGTGAAACGAAAGAAAGTGAGACGGAAGCAGAAAGCAAAATGAGACAGAACAATATAAGATGGAAGCGGAAAGCAAAATGAGACGGAACAATATGAGATGGAAGCGGAAAAGATATGAGACGATAGAAATGAGACAAAAAAACTGAGACGAAAGACCCGATACCAAGTCAAATAATTAATCAGTTTGAGTTAGTTACAGAACTCAACTGAATAACTGATTCTTCAAAGATCAAGAAACAAGAAGAAAGAAG
>JANITX010000210.1:12864804-12875413 GCA_027564395.1 Erythroxylum ulei | reverse complement strand
ATACCCGGACTTGGAATAATACTCTCAGACCTAATGCGAGGTTTCTGTTATGGTTGGAAATGAGAAATAGATTGAACACAATGGACAGACTTCATTTTCTGCCTTCCCCTAAGCACTGTATCTTCTGTCACACAGTGGACGAATCTAGAGACCACCTCTTTTTTGAGTGTGGCTTCTCCAGAACACTATGGTTCACCTGCTCAACCCTAAGTGCTCCAGACCTGAATGAATGGCGCCTCCTAGACCTAATGCAAGAGATTCCTAACCTTCACTTGTCGGCAGGTGACAAGGTCATAACCCTAATCTCGATGGCTACCTGTATTCAGGTCCTATGGAAAGAGAGAAACTACAGAAGGTTCAAGAACCAGTCCTCCTCTCTGAACTCTCTAACGGTACTCCTCACTGCAAGCATTAGGGAGCAACTGATTGTTAATCAGTTACACCTATCTTGCAGTGGGAGAACGACCTATTTATGGAGGATCTGATTTCAGAACGACTCGTCTATACCACACAAATCAAGCTATGCAGAATCTACTTTACTACTTATTTCCTCAGATCCACACCAATACATTGAAACAGGGGACTAACCTGGTAGTGCGGGGATTTAAAGTTGTCGGTGCCGAGCTGTTCCCCCTGATCTCTCCCCTCCGCGTGTCTCCATCCTCTTTGTAGATCTGATCGAGCTAGCTTCGGGTACCTGCAAAGTGCATGCTGGTGATTTTTAGTATACCCCCCAGAGAGTTTCTCGACTACACGAGTGGATGATATCACCTGGGATGTTTGCCTTGTCTATCTTCTCCTCATCATTGCCTTCCCTTTCCGTTGTTGATGCGAGTAATTTGCATCATCTGGATCGACTTCTCTTGAGGTCTTCTCATCGTCCTCCCATCCGTTTTGATCCGATTTGGGACTTTACAACCGAAGAGTTGTGAAAGACTTTAGGTAGTTTTGCCCTAATTGTATTTGGGATTTGTCGTTAACTCAATCATCCGTGTATGGCTAAGTGGCTTGTGTCCGTGTTCTTCACTTTTGAGGGATTTGATTGTCTACATTGATTCCTTGTAAATCCTTTCTTTAATGAAATTTTTTTAATTTCTCAAAAAAAATCCATAAATGGTCTATTTGAACGTGCTAAAGTTCAAATTCAATATACTAAGAACATGAAATTAAAGAAAGTAATTTATTTGGACAATTTAGAAATTAAAATGTGTTTTAAATCTCTCTTAACTTCTTGAATGCATAATCCTTAATCTATATTTGCTTAGTCTGAAAATCTAGTGAATGCAGGATGATTTGGTGTTTTAGGATATAAGTTTTATGTTTAAGGAAGGATTTAGTGTTTAGAAGGATTGATTTTGTGGTTGAAGTAAAGATTTGGGAGAAAAGAGAGATTTTAGACATTGTGCAATGATGGAGAAAAGGAAATAAGGTTTTGGGTTGAAAAAACTCAAGTTTGTCTTTTATAGTATGAAGTTCCAAAATAAGACTGGCATCAAACCCATTTCAACATTGATGCTAATTTTGTTCTTTGTCTTTAAAATGTTGCTCATTTATGAAATTAGAATTGGCATACTTCCCATAACAATGTCAATTTTGTTATGTTTCCTTGCACTCTCTTATATTATTTCAACATTGAAAAAATGTCCTACTTGCAAGCCGATGTTGATTATCCTCATAGCCCTCAATTTATACTTCAACTTGATTTTTCAATCTTTTTTCCCCTAATTATTATTCTTGTTTTCCTTTGGCTTATTAAACATGATATGAATGCATCGATTAACAAACAATAATGCAAAAATTACAACTTAAACACACCTCAAACCAAAACTTAACAAAAAATAAGTTAGTTAAAACATAAAAACTAATGCAAAATTATAGAAATTTTAAACCTTCCTTTACACTTAAACTTGACATCACTCTTAATATCAAATAAATAAGATATTAAATCATAGGGTAATTAAGGTTTGGAATTCTCCTCTAATTCCATATATGTTTGGAAAGTTGAAGCTCTAAAATATCCATAAAAATAATTTACCTATAAAGAAAATATAAATTAATAAAAATAAAAAACAAAGAAAGTAAAAGAAAAGAAAAGAAAAGTTAGAATCGTTGGGTTGTCTCCTAATAAGTGCTTCTTTAGAAGTCCTTTAACTAAATGTCCCTTCGGACCCTTTACTCATCTAAGATCTATAATTAAAGGATTGCTTTCACTCTTCTTTAAAATCTAATGCCCTATTCCCTTTTTTTACCTATAGAATATAAGAGCCCTTTTCACTTAACCACCAACAAATCCTTGATCTTCTTCTTATTGAAAAAGAGATCCTTGGAGAATTTAATATTGTTTAGCATATGTAAAAGAACAAATTTATCTTCCTTTCCCTCCACTTCAAACCTACTCAAGCTTGAAATTATTGTCACAATGGATCGATATGTCTACTGCTCCAAACCATAATTGGAGCTTATCATGAAAGAGACTAGCATCAATTTATTTTATTTTTTCTAAATCTTCTTTGCAATAAATTTCCTCAATCTTTCTAATATTTCATTGAGAAAAGAGAAATTGTAGGAACATCTTTTTCTTTTTATTGCATCATGATGATGATTGTTGCCAATTAACTTGTTCCTGAATTTTAGGTGGTCCCAGAGTTTTGTCTACTCTAGCTCCTTAGTCCTCCCAAAAGATGTTTAAATGGTTATACTATTTTAGATTTTACATATTGGACAAAAGATCATTCATGTTATTTCTCCTATAAGCAATCATATAAATGACATCTCTACAGTAGTGAATGACTCCCTCTAAGTTCATGCATACATAAGAAGGAAGCCTATACATATCACAATGATATCATACTTACACCTTGTCATGATCCATCAACATCTTCATCTGGTACAAAAGATTAGTAATTTATTTGGTAGGTTTGAAAATGCATGATTTTGCTTCCAATCCTGAAGATGCCACATAAAAGAGATCTAAATTATACAAAAATATAGGAAAATAAAATAAAATAAAAACTAGGATTAAAAATAAAATTGAATAGTTCCTTGATAATGATGTCAAAAAATTGATGAATGCAAACTTATAGAGTCAATTGTAATAAGTTATTAAAACTTGAGTAACTCTAGAGTATTGATCTCATAGAACTATATTACCATGCTATTAATTCTATCTAAACAACAACATTAACATAAACTATATCTAGGAGAATGATTAAAATTTTAAACTAACGAAGATGTGATAATCAAAAAACAAAAAATCAATGAAATTAATGCTAGAATTCAAGGATTTGTTTATATGAAATTTTAATTATCATGAAAAATTGGTTGAATAGGTTTAAATAACAATTAACCTAAAGTATATGTGGCCTCTCTTGAGGCACAAGAGTATATCCAATTAGGTAGCTACCACCTCTTAATATTCAATTAAACCTAATCAAATTTATTAAGCATAGTTAATCTATTTGATTATTATAATAGCCTATAATACTTATGTTCTCTAGTGTAAAGTATTTATTATCATACTTTACATATCATATTTCACCTTTTGATCCTTTATATAATCCTTAATACAATTTGACATAAGTCATATATACCACTTTAATGATATCTTGTTCTGCCTTTAAACTTCTTTGAACTTTGTGAAAGACAGGTGCATGTCTCCTTTGTTAAGCCCTTTTGTACTAATTTTTCCATTTTTTTGATACATTCAGTAGAGAATCCACTTCCAATGTCTTTTATAATTATTGTCTATCTTCTTTTCTTTCAAATAACTCCAATAACTCCTCTATCGGACAACAATAGAGAAAGTTGCTTAACTCTGTGTTTTTTTTCTTCTCAAACTTATCACCTACAACATAATATACTAATCACAGTAAAACATTATAAAATTCATATAAAACATGCTATAAAAGTTCCAAGTATCAAGTAACTCGAACCTAAATAACTTGTAAAATATAGACATATCATGGATTTCATTAACTGAGTAGTGGAATAATACCACCTATGACACGACCATCAACTCAACCCCATTCAAGCTCTTAAATGGTTATTTAACCCTATATATTCCTTTACTCAACAAAAGATCCCAAAATTTTGGTTGTCAATCAATCTTTGAGGGAAAGGAATATAGCTCTTGTAGTGACATAATTTCATCTAAAGTTATGTTTGGTTGAACGTATGGTTTTTAATGAAATGTTTAATCATATAAAAGAAAAGTCACCAATATTGAGAATTTTTATGTAGGTGCGTGAGGATAATGAGTAAGTTAGGCAGCTTACTAAAACCAAAATTATTCTTTTTCTTGAAAGGGAAGTTCTAATAATAGAAAATAATTTTAAATTTGTAGATGTAAGTAATAGTTTATAAATTAAAAGGACTTAAGATTAGGCTTGAGAAATATCAGCCCAAGCCCACTTGATATTGATGTATGAGAGTTGCCAAATCAATTCCTGTGGTTGTGGAAAATGGGAAATGGTGTTTTTACGTACGGAATATTTCACGAGATTGATCAAATTGAGAGTAAATAATAAAAATTCATGAAATAGCTAAGTAGTGCTACTTTTATTAGATAACAGCATCGGCGATTACATTGACCATGCTTCTTTATTCATATTCTGGTCCAGGAGCTCTACATCTAAGGCTAGAAGTAACAACTTAATTATAATCTCTCGTTCTTTGAACATGTCTGATAGCAAGACTCCGCATAATCTAAAACTCTATCCGTACCTGCCATATAAACAAGAACAATATACCAAGTTGTGAGTATCATGCGAATAAAGGAGGGAGACGAAAATGATAACATTTTTTTTCATATAAATTATCAAAAACATACCTATATTATTAGTAGCGATGGAGTTAGTGAGCAGGTTTGAAGCACAACCATTGGTGCAGTTGTAGACTTTAGCAGAAGGGGAATGCCTGCATTGGATCATGCAAAGGCCAATGCACAAGGCCATCAAAGGTGGGAATCTCACTCTAATGCACTTGAATGCGCACTTTGCACCGCATCCCACAATAGATGGTGGTGATGGTGACGGTTTTGCTGGAGGTAGGACTGGCTGAAACGGTTGTAGTTGAGCTTCTGCAACCACACTCATTACTATCATTAAAAGAACTGCAACTGCTGTCACCTTGCACCCCATGACTCCACTCTTTCACCAGCTTAATAGGGTTTATGTTTGTTTTTTTATGCTTCCAACTCTGGTACGATGGATAGTGTTATTTATAGGCGCTTAACATTGTTTTACCTTGATCCCTACATGTTAACTGCATTGATTAATCCCTAATTATTTGGGATTGAGATTTGATTTTTGAGAATTTTGCTTTCCAGTACTTTGTAGATCATTAATGGATTGTTACCAAGATTTTTTAGTACATTGCAGTGTCCAAGATTAGAAGAAAATTGGACAGAATAGGAATGTTACTGATTGGTGAATCATGAATATCCATAGTACCACATCCTATAATATTTACATGGCTTGATTTAGATATAATAATTGAAATCATGCAGCTTTTGGACTGCAATGAATTACGGTTTGATCTGTCCGTTTCCCTCCTTGTTCCAGGATTATTAACATCCTGGGCTGGCAGAGACCAGCAAATACAGCATCTAATGTTTCCCTTTTCTGCAGAAATATTTCGACATCTTGAAGAACTATACTAAATTTTCAATTGGCTGACTACATAAATTTCTATTTATAGGTGCGAAGACAGACTAGCTTCATGAGCTAGTGCAGTTACAGGAACAAAACATTAAATGAGGAATGAGAGCAAAAAGTTGAGACCATAGCCACCGGAGTATAATATAATAGTGAGGATTAGTTGCCTCATCAATACACTTACCGCTGTTTGTACGGAGCTTTTGCTGCGTAATGGATTGGACATCGCAGTTATTGCCTACTTATTGTATTTACCTAATTGTTCAGTGTGGGAATAATTTCTCTTCAGCAATGTAATCAACATTACATGTTCTATCTTATATAGGAGTTCCCACATCATATAATATATTATGTTCCATCGTTAATGATTTTGATGAATTACCTTTTTAAGATACCATAAGGTGGATTTTTTTTTGGGTCCTAGATTAGGGTATTCACCGGTGGATCCAGTGACTAATCTCCTCGCTGGTTTGTAGGCACCTCACAGGGTGGGATAGCTGACTATAAGATGGATTTACCAAATGTGATTTGGTGTAATTCCCTTGGGGATTCAATTACTATCACGAATATTAACATACTATAAATTTCAGAGCTTATCAACTTAATTCCTAATTATCATCCTGCCAAATTAAGACGTGGTTCACTATTTTTTATATAAGGAATATTTCACGAGATTGATCAAATTGAGAGTAAAAAATAAAAATTCATGAAATAGCTAAGTAGTGCTACTTTTATTAGATAACAGCATTGGCGATTACGTTGACCATGCTTCTTTATTCATATTCTAGTCCTGGAGCTCTACATCTATAACTAGAAAGTAACAACTTAATTATAATCTCTCATTCTTTGAACATGTCTGGTAGCAAGACTCCACATAATCTGAAACTCTGTCCGTACCTGCCATATAAACAAGAACAATATACCAAGTTGTAAGTAGGATGGAGACGAAAATGATAATGTTTTTTTTCATATAAATTATCAGAAACATACCTATATTATCAGTAGCGATGGAGTTAGTGAGCAGGTTTGAAGCACAACCATTGGTACAGTTGTAGACTTTAGCAGAAGGGGAATGCCTACATTGGATCATGCAAAGGCCAATGCACAAGGCCATCAAAGGTGGGAATCTCACTCTAATGCACTTGAATGCGCACTTTGCACCGCATCCCACAATAGATGGTGGTGATGGTGACGGTTTTGCTGGAGGTAGGACTGGCTGAAACGGTTGTAGTTGAGCTTCTGCAACCACACTCATTACTATCATTAAAAGAACTGCAACTGCTGTCACCTTGCACCCCATGACTCCACTCTTTCACCAGCTTAATAGGGTTTATGTTTGTTTTTTTATGCTTCCAACTCTGGTACGATGGATAGTGTTATTTATAGGCGCTTAACATTGTTTTACCTTGATCCCTACATGTTAACTGCATTGATTAATCCCTAATTATTTGGGATTGAGATTTGATTTTTGAGAATTTTGCTTTCCAGTACTTTGTAGATCATTAATGGATTGTTACCAAGATTTTTCAGTACATTGCAATGTCCAAGATTAGAAGAAATTGGACAGAATAGGAATGTTACTGATTGGTGAATCTTGAATGTCCATAGTACCACATCCTATAATATTTATATGGCTTAATTTAGATATAATAATTGAAATCATGCAGCTTTTGGACTGCAATGAATTACGGTTTGATATGTCCGTTTCCCTCCTTGTTCCAGGATTATTAACATCCTGGGCTAGCAAAGACCAACAAATACAGCATCTAATGCAGAAATATTTTGACATCTTAAAGAAGTATACTAAATTTTCAATTGGCTAACTACATAAATTTCTGTTTATAGGTGCGAAGACAGACTAGCTTCATGAGCTAGTGCAATTACAGGAACAAAACATTAAATGAGGAATGAGAGCAGAAAGTTGAGACCATAACCACCGGAGTATAATATAATAGTTAGGATTAGTTGCCTCATCAATACACTTACTGTTGTTTGTATGAAGCTTTTACTGCGTAATGGATTGGACATCGCAGTTTTTGGCTACTTATTGTATTTACCTAATTGTTCAGTGTGGGAATAATTTCTCTTTAGCAAAGTAATCAACATTACATGTTACATCTTATATAGGAGTTCCCACATCATATAATATATTATGTTCCATCGTTAATAATTTTGATGAATTACGTTTTTAAGATACCATAAGGTGGATTTTTTTTTGGTCCTAGATCAGAGTATCCACTGGCGAACTCAATAACTAATCTCCTCGTTAGTTTGTAAGCACGTCATAGAATGAGACAGCTGACTATAAGATGGATTTACCGAATGTGATTTGGTATAATTCCCTTGAGGATTCAATTAATATCACGAATATTAACATACTATAAATTTCTGCACTTATCCACTTAATTCCTAATTATCGTCCTGCCAAATTAAGACGCGGTTCACTTTTTTTCCCCCTCTCTGTTTCTCCTGTGTACCAAATTAAAGAAGTTTTTTAAGTAATGAAAGGAAAAACACTCAAAAACGCTTAACACTTTTTCTATGCTTTATCCCGGTACAAAATTATAGTTCATGACCTAAGAAGCAGAAAAGCTAAAACCTTAAACCTCTCTCTCAGTTTAAACTTCTTTGTAAAAGAAGATGCCTGTGTCCTCCGTCTCCAAACCATTGATTTTCTCTCATCTCCCTGCGACTGTAAGTCTCTCGTCGCTCTATCTACGAAGGGTCAGCGATGAGTGAGTGAGTGTTGTGGGTTTTCGTTATGGTTTATTACATACTGATTTTGCACGTGAAGTTACTGCAGACGCTTAACATGAACAAGGAAAGGGGTGGTTGTTTGAGGAGAAAGCGGAAAATTGTAGTGAGGGCAGGTCCAAAGAAGATATCTTTTGGGAAAGAATGCAGAGAGTCTTTGCAAGCAGGAATCGATAAGATAGCTGACGCTGTATCTCTTACCTTGGGACCTAAAGGTTTCTCATTGATCATTTGCTTCTCTGTTTTTATATCTTTTATCGACTATTAGTTGAGTCTCTTTGGACTTGTTCATTAAATGGAATTCTCAACGATGGTCTTCATTGTTTTTCTCTGTTTTATGAAGTAGTTGGAACATTATTAGATGGTTAATTCCCATGAAATAGAGTAGTTATTTTAGTTGATCGTGATGTAAGTAAAGGAATGTACAATTTTGCTTATTCTTTTGCACAATTTGCAGGACGTAATGTTGTCCTATCAGACTCTAGGAGTTTAAAGGTGGTAAATGATGGTGTTACAATAGCTCAAGCCATAGTTCTTGCAGATGCTATGGAGAATACTGGGGCAATGCTCATTCAAGAGGTCATTCATGGTTGCTACATGACCACCCTTTCTAAATCTAACTTATCGAGTCTATGATTAAAAAACTAAAACAAACAAGTGAATATTAAGTTCCTGCTTGCAGGTGGCAACTAAAATGAATAGTTTGGCTGGTGATGGTACAACAACTGCGATAATTTTGGCTCGTGGAATGATCAAAATGGGGCTTTTGGCAATTGCTTTTGGAGCCAATCCTGTTTCTGTAAGGAAAGGGATAGAAAGGACTGTAAATGAATTGGTGAAAGTTTTGAAAAAGAATAGTTCTCCAGTTAGAGGAACGGAAAATATTAAAGGTCTGTACTTTACTTTTGTTAGGTTTTCAAACACTTCGTTTATTTAAATAGTAATGCTTTAAAGTTGTTTTTACAGCGGTTGCTACAATTTCTTCTGGAAATGATGAGTTCGTTGGAAACTTAATTGCTGAAACTATAGAAAAGATTGGAAAGGATGGAGTTATTATTCTTGAATCCTCTTCAACTTCTGAGACTTATGTGATAATAGAAGAAGGACTCAAGGTTATCAAGCCAACTCTACTTCTGACAACTTGAAACTATTTCAGCTGAGTCACGCTGTATACCTTTAGCTAACATCAATTGCAAGCATAGTCAAATACATGGAAAATAGCTGCTCTTTGGAAAACAAAAGTCTGTGAATGTTTAAGGCATTCAGCATTCTGTATCTCAAATTGCAAAATATCTGAAACTGATTGGCGTTGCATGGAAACTATAACATTATCCCATTATGCTTAGTACTTTGGCAGTCAAAACCAGAAAAAATTCAGAATGATTTACTTGATCTTGTTTCTTGTTTTCTAAATTGGTTTTAGGTTTCAGCGGGCTCCGTTTCTAATATCTTATTTTTCTTTCTCACATTTCTCTTCTTCTCATTTTACAGATAGACAAGGGCTATATGTCACCACATTTCATTACAAATCAGGATAAATCCATAGTAGAGTTTGATAACGCAAAAGTGTTAGTGACTGATCAAAAGATTGGAAGTGTCAAAGAGATAGTTCCTTTATTAGAGAAGACCAACCAATTGAGTGTTCCACTTTTAATATTTGCTGAGGATATCTCAAAGCAAGTATTGGAAACACTTGTGGTGAACAAATTGAGAGGTTTAATTAATGTTGCTGTCGTGAAATGCCCTGGATTTGGAGAAGGCAAAAAAGCTATATTACAAGACATTGCCCTTATGACAGGTAAATCTTCTGTTTTACTTTCAACTATTGCTGAAGATAATGGGATTATTATATGTTGCTTTGAATTGTTTAATTTTAATTATGGAGACCATTATATGTGTGGATGTTCCTATTCATTGAATGTATAACATCTTTGTATCATCTTTGTGTAATAAGTGCATGTACATCAGCATTAATGTTTTGATATCTTAGGTTTCCAGACAATTTTTGGGTTGTTGTAATTTTGGTTAGGGAACCTCCCTTTCTTGACTATTATTTTAACTACTTATAAATGTAAACTTAGGAGTTGGTTACATTCCCATGCTTCCAAGTATAATTTCAAGTAACTCTTCTCATTTGTATATGCCAAGAGTAGTATGATATTTGGTGGTGATAGTATCAACTTTGGTTAGGCGTGTGTTAA
>JANITX010000210.1:12822931-12835757 GCA_027564395.1 Erythroxylum ulei | reverse complement strand
CTATAAATTGTATATAATTAATAATATAATAAAATTTTAATAAAATTTTTATTAATGAAAATAGAAAAAATATAAAAATTATTCTTTAATTGTTTGTATGTATTTTTATATAAATAAATTATTTTTAAATATAAATCACAAAAAATAAAGTAAAATATATTAAATAATTAATACTAATATGTTTATATAATTAATAATAAAATAATAATCCTCCTGTAACTACTATTTTAATATAAGGGTATAAAAGTCATTTATTATACATTACATTTCATTCCATCTATCTTCCAAACAACATTTCACTACATTATATTATGAACCCTTTCATCCCTCCCAAATAACTTTTCACTATATTACATTCCATTCTATTATAAACCATTCCGTTCCGTTCCGTTTCATTAATTAGCATCCAACTAAACAGGGCCTTAATTTCTTATAGTGGCCACTTTAGCTTTCTAGATCATGATGATATTTGACTAGTTCCACTATTCTAGATGATAATGTTTATTTTGGTTACTTTATTCTAAACAATATGCTCAACTTCAATAATATTAAGAAAAAGAGTCAACACATCCTTTATATCTCCTTATCCTCATCCACATATTTTAGCACTTCAATATTCCAATTGCTAATGATGAGATTGATTTTGACTTTAATTACTCTTCATCGCATATGCTACTAACAAGATCTAATCAATGATAGAAACATCAATATTCTAATGATAAGGCCCCTCATATGGTGTAATTACCCATAAGCCTCTTTTGATTCATACTATTAAGCTACCAACAAATTACAAGGCTCCCTCCTCTAAACCATGTTATGATTCTACTATAAACTCTTACTTTAATGCACTAAACGCTTAGGTTGCATTACTTTACGTAAAGTTCAGTTTGTCTAACATCGTACTAAGGACTTGCTCATGTTAGTCAATTATTAGTATCCTCCTAAACTATTTGAATTTTTTATGCTCCCAAAAAGGGAGAGAGAGCATTGTGATATTATATATGTTCATAGGGAGAAGATGTTGTAGTTAGGGAATTTAGTATACCTCTATTAATTTCATTTAGATGTACTTTAACTTTACATTTGTAGTTAGTGATTGATTTTGGATTGATATTGCACTTGCTATTAGCGGTAAATTTCATTGCACTAGGCTTATGCTTTAGTTTGATTTGAGTTTGAATGGAAAATGATCTAATTCTCAACACTTGAGATTCTTTGGTGATGTATGAATTAAAAGGGAGTCAAATATTCATATTTCTTTGATATAAAAAAATTATATTTGCTTAAATGATTAACTTCATTATTAGCCTTTTATTATCATATGCTTTTTCATCATCAAAAGGAGGAGATTATTGAACTAAGAGAGGTTATAGTCCATGTTTTGATGATAACAAAGCATAGTTATTGTTAATGATTTGTTCTCTGAAGAATTAAAAGAAAGCAACATGAAATGAAGTTAAGAAATAATTTATGGAGACTAAATATATTCAAGTATATAAGAAAATAAAGACTAAGAAAGATCATTGTACAACAAGTCTACAAATTTGTTTATAATGTTTCTTGTGTCTCTTAATTAGTTATTTTAGTACTTTGGGAGCTCTTCATGCATAAAAATTTCATGTTTTGAATTTAATGCATAAATCTTTTCTTTTATCAAAAGGAATCGAAGTTTTGATTTCAAAGAAAACACCCTTCTTGATCTTTAAGATAAAAAATGAGAAAATTTTGAAACACTTTTAAATTAAGTTTTGATCAAAGAAGTAGGATTTGATCTTTAAAAGAACTTGAAAAACTTTAATGATGTAGTTTCAAATAGATTAGTCAACTAATATGTAAGCTTGGTTGACTAATGTAATGATTCTGGAGACATTAGTCAACCAATGTTAAGGTGTGGTCAATCAATGTATTATAGTTTTGAAAAACATTATGTGTACTATGAGATTGTATGTGGCATTGGTTGATATGTTGGTTGACCAATACTCGATTGGTCAACCAATATCAATGTTACTAGTTATTACAACAACTTGTTTTTGTGTCTAATAATATTTTGGAAATAGTTTAAGTATAAATACTTTTAGAATTTTGGTTGTTGGAAATCTTTGACATTTGGGATTACAATAACATATTTATAAGAGTATTGAGCATATACATTCTTTCATTCAAGGGTTGTGAAATGACTAAGATCACTTAAGCATTAAAGTGAGCAAGTAAAGTTTAATCGTGTTGTAAACATCAATTAATTTTGACTTTCTTGTATTTGGGTATACTAAGAAGTATTGAGGTTTCTTATCACCCTTCGGGGAAGACTTTATAAGAATTCCTCTTTGCTAATCAAAGATTGACATAAGAAGGTTCCTCTTTACCTAGTTAAAAGCAGAGATTAATGGATTCCTAAAATAGACTTAGAGAGTGAATCTAGGTAAGAGTTGTTTATGGATTAACTATAATTCAATCTGTAACCTCTCCTGCCTGTACTCTTTATTTTTCACTTAATTGATTGATTATGCTTATTCAAATTATTATTACATTTTATTTTTCAATTTGAAATCTTACATTGTAAAAATTTTCTTAACAGTCACTAACACCTAATTCACTGCATATTAGGTATCATTAGGGACTAACAATTGATATTTTCGACAGTTTGAGAAACTAAAATAATCAAGGTATATAAAAAATACTTGATCTTGTAATTATAGTCTTTTTAGACATCGATGGTTTTTAGGTGCAATTATTTATCCAAGAATAGTTGGAGCACTTATAGAGTAACTTATGATAGTGGTGAATATATTGTGTATTTATCAAAGGATTTGAATTTCAAAATTCCAACTGGGCTAGTCGAAGAACAATATTGATGACATGTAATGGTGAACAATGGTGAGAAAATAGAATCAGGGACAACATGAAAAAAAAGAGATAATATGATCATTCTTAGCCAAAGTGAACATGGCTTAGTTATATGCTTCTTCCTTTGTACTTGCGTTGTTTTAGGATTTATCAAAAGAATGGGAAAAAAATATTTTAGGTGATATAGAAAATAATCAATTTCTTCAAGATTTTAAGGAAGATTCACTAGAAACCAAAACTTGACTTGTTTTCTTGTCTGCATATATTGAAGAGGTTCTTGATAGATTAAGTAAAACTACAATAGTCTTTCAAGAAGGTGGTGCAAAAACAAATAAGGAAGAAACTACGATTTCTATTAGTTTTTTTTAAATTTTTAATTAAATTGATAACATAATAACAACAACTCAGTAAAAATTTCGCTGACACGCAGACTTCGTGAAGATCCAGTAATATGCAACCTAACCCTTAACTAATAGAGAGACTATTTCCAAAATAAAACTTTTTTGTTACGTAAAAGTTTACTTATCAACAAATGTGGTATGTCTTTTTAACATCATTAATTAAAGAATTAATGACGTGCAGATTAAAAACTTGCTTATTTTGTTATTACTTTTAATAGTTCTAACTAATATCAAAATTAAATGTAATTTATTTTTTATTATTCATGTTAAAATATATTAAGATAATTACTTAATTATATTGTGTTGATCTACATTAAAAATCAAAGGGAGTACGTAAGGAAAAGATTAAACCACAAACTTATTAACTACTCTTTTTAGTAAATTATATGGTTTAAAATATAATAAAGTCAAATTTAAAGTTTAAAAATTTGAATTAAAAATACTACACCCGCCTATTAAGAAAAGGAGAATAAATACTAAATAAAATAAAGCATTATTGTTATTATTATAATGTGAATTAAAATTAAAATTAATTGAATTTTACTAAGTCCAGGCCCCTAACTTTTTTTCTAGCAATTGATAAAAAGTGTATTATGAATCTCAACGTTTACAAAATAATTCAACTTGAACTCTAACATTTTGAAGCTTTCAAATTAAACTCTAACATTTTTAAAAAGTTTAGAATAGACCTTAAGTGGATGGAAGATTTGATGGGGTTAACTCTCTGTCTGTTAAAAAGATGACCTCCTTCATTTGCTTGATTTTAAGTCTAAGAAAGACATTGAGCTCTCTTATCATGCCCATATCAAATTCTTAACATATAAATTTAGAAAATTCATTACACAAGCTTTTATTAGTTATACAAAAATAATATCATTAACATAAATTTAATCAATTAGAATGTCATACTTATGCTTTTTAATAAACATATTTATGTCAGCCTTGCCTTTAATAAAAATATTTTGCAAAAAGAAATATACTTAACCTATCATATCAAGATTTAGAAGCTTATTTCAGACCATATAAAGCTTTAAACAGTTTGTAAACATGGTTAGGTGTATCATGAATTTCAAAACTAGGAGGTTGATCAACATAAATTTCTTCTTAAATAAAACCATTTAAAAAGTACTTTTAACATGCATTTAAAATAATTTGAAATTCATGTAAGATGTAAATGCAAGTAATAATCTAACAACTTCTAATATAGCTACTGTTGCAAATGTTTCTCCAAAATCTATACCCTTATCTTGATTACATCCTTTAGCCACCAATCTAGCTTTATTTCTCACAATAGTACCCAATTCATCTAATTTGTTTATCAAAACCCACTATAATTTGGTGGTCTTTTGGTATACGTAGTGAAATTCACACCTTAATTCTCTTAAACTGGTTCAGCTCTTTATTCATAGCAAGAACACAACTTTCATTACTGAGGGCTTTTTCTATAGTCCTAGGCTTAATTTGAGAAATAAAAGTAATATCAGATATCTAAAATGTGATCTAGTGATTAACCCTTGTTAAAAATCACTTATAACTTGATTTTTGAAGGATGATTCTTCTTGAATTCCATTCTTTTAGAAGCACCTAATCCTTCTTGTATCCCTTACATAGTTTAATATTTCCATTTGACTTATGTGAGGTGTCTCAGTGATCATTCTGTGTCTCAGTGATCAATCTTGTTCTTTTCATGGGCTAATTTCTCCAAATTCTTGGATAAACGTTCATTATAATCTTCAAAACCTTTTTAGATACAAGAGGGTTATATTTATAAAAAAAACATGCATAGACTCTTCAATAACAACACTCTTCTTATTAAATATTGTATATGCTTTACTAGTAAAGCAATAACCAAGGAAAATTCCTTCATTCACTTTAGGATCAAACTTTCCTAAGTTATCTTTAGTATTTAAAATATATCACTGACAACCAAAAACTTTGAAGTAACTAATCTTTGACTTCTTCCTCAATATCCATCAGTTTTTTAAATTTAAGATTAGTGTTATATAAACTCTATTAGAAATGCGATATGAGGTTGCTATGAATTCCACCCAAAATTATTTTGGAAGATCATATTCATTTATCGTAGTCCTTGTCATGTATTATAATATCCTATTTTTCTCTTAATAACTCCATTTTTAATGTCTTATAATATCTCTTTTTGTTTTTCTCTTAATAACTTCACTTTTTAAAGGTCCTTTTCACTCTCTTTACAAATTTAACAAAATTTTAAATCATTCACTTTTACTAGCTAAGAATAAAATCTATATAAACCTACTAAAACCATTCAATATGATGAAATCATCAATTTTACTACATTTAGGCCAAACAAATCTATATGAAGTAATTACAAAAGTATAATGGAAGTTAGCGACCTTTTCTTGTCTTGAATGAGCTCTTAGATTGTTTTCCTATTTAGCATACTCCATGCACCTTATGTTTCCTGAATTTGACCCTTGGTGGTCTATTTATAAGTTGCTTGGAGTTAAAGTTGGAGATAAGGTATATGTTTACATGTCCAATTCTTTTATCCTAAATATATTCATCTTCATTAATAGACATTGCACACTTCATATTTTGGTTAAAGAAACTATCAAGATCAACTACATATATATTTTCTTCTCTTTCTCCCATATATGCAATGTTATTATCAATTACTTTATATATAATGCATGATTTGTCTTCAAACATACTGTATAATCTTTGTTACATAATTGGCTCACAATTAACAAGTTATGCTTTAACCATCAACTAAAAGCACGTTATCAATAATAATGTGATCTTCCTTACTAACTTTGCTAATGCTAATTATCTTGCCTTTGGTATTGTCTCTAAAAATGATAAAATCATCCATCCTTTTGTCTCTAAGAGTTGTAAATTGGGATGCATCTTGGTCATATGCCTTGAGTATCAAATATCCATATGCCATTTGCTTTTATTTTGTAAGATACCTATAAAAAAGGCAATCAATATGTTTTAGGTACCTAAAAACTTGGGCCCTTAGTTATTAGTCATTGTTTTTTTTCAATATACTTTTATAAGGTTTACACTTGAAGCTTTATTTTGTGAAACAAAATTTGTTAATGTGCCCACATTTACCAGAAGAGTGATATACAATGTTATATAAATTATATGAGTTGGTGCTATGATAATGAAACTTAAGGTTTTGATGCAGAAATACATTCCTTAGTCTTCTACGTATATATAAATAGTAAGAATCCGTCATTTAGATATTAAATGTGTCAAAAGTTCTTTTAAGTAGAGGAAAGGCCCAGTATAATTGCATATATGAGACATGTTTCTTTAATTATGTTAATGCTTATAAGGAATATAAAAATGTATCATGACATTATGCTTAGTATGAAGCTTATGATAAGTAGAAGATTGATGATTACTTGTAGATTGATGTAAAGGCCTAAAATAGTGTGAGTGAGATTGCATACTATCATATGTCTTTATATATAAATTATGCCTATTTTTGCCTTGAGAATGTTAATTTCTAGGCCTTGGTTGAGAGCGATATATGAAAGCATAGGCCTTGCATTTAACATAAAGCCTAGTGGATGTAGCAAGTGTATATTATTTATGTTTATGCTTGGATTTATAGGCTCTATGATTATTTGTCATCTAATCAAGAGTTCTTCACTATACAAATTCTTTCCATTAGTGAAAGTAGTTTTGGTATTAAACAAAATTCCATAGTTATATCCAATCTCGTGCTTATTATTTGAATGTTTTTAAGGTCTTAACATGCTTTCAAGTTTCCCACTTCTGTTAGTGAATTTAGACAATAAGTCTTTTAGAGCATTGTGATCCCTTTTTAATGCTTCATTCTCATACTTTAATTTTGCTAAGTTATGATTATCAATAATGACCACACTCATAGAAGCTTTGATGTTATTTAACTCAATCTTCATCTTTTTATTTTCATTTATACATGCATTTAGATACAGTTGAGCCTCTTTGAGTTTAGAATTAGCTTCTTACTTTTCATACTCATAATTTCAATGCTCTTAGCTAGTTGATATGACAATTTAATATCACTGTCTTTGTTATAAGATTTAGTTAGAGATTACTTTATCATCATCTTTAATTATAAAGCACAAGTGAGCTATTTCTCTTTATAAATGCCACTCTCAAAATCATTATCAATTTATGTGGAGGCTTTAAGTGCCTTCCTTTTGTTTTTGTCTCTATTCTCCTTTTCATTTTCTTTTTCATATTTATCACAGTCCTTAAGGAGAGGGAACTGAGACTTCATGTTTTTAGGTATCCTCATTAAAAAAAATTAATGTTATTTAATCTGAGTTTTGAATTTATCTTACCACCCTTGAAATCCTCTATGTTTAAGGAGCTCTTTCTCCTTAAAAACTTCTTAAATTTTCTAGTGATAAGGGCAATGTCTAGTTAATGTGTTTTATTCTTCATTTAATTCCTCTTTTGAGGCTATGAAAGCTAAGTTTTTTCTTAGACCCATTGTCTTTTCTTGTTGAGTTTACATGGGTGTTATTTCATAGGTGAAAAGCGATCTGATAAGTTTCTATAGTGGTAATAAATTTACGCCTTTTACTCCTTGGATTATTGTCACCTTGGCTTCTCAAGAATTTGTAAGAGACCAAAGTAATTTTCTTACCATTTTTGACATTATTATATATCTTGTATAAGCCTTTGAAAGCATTAATAATATTAATAAATCTAAAGTATTCCAAATTTTATAAGTCATTTTACATGTACAGACTATTGAATCCATTTATTTCTATAAAATGTGGATAGCTTTGCTATTCAAGAAAATTAGTCTGTTATCTTGAGGATCACATTCTTCTTTTAGTTTGGAAGCTTTGCTATCATCTATAAATTTAGTATGAATGAACAAACTACTTGAAACAATTTATTACAAGTTAAAATTTTGTCCATCATGAAGAATTTCATTCTAATTTCCTATATAAAAGTAATAATTTTCATTAATAAAGGATTCTTACTAATATTTTGGTCATATTGGATAAATGAAGTTGTAGACGCACTTAGTTATTACATGAAGATCTTTTCTTAAATTTTTATTTAAAATTACAATAAAAAAGACCTGTAACTCTTATTATTATCTAATAGCATTCAAGAGGAGAGTTAACTAGATGTTAATGAATTTTAAGAAAATTTTTGAAACTTGATAAAGACCAGATTTCAAATTGAATTTGAAATGTAATGAGAATTTAAATACGCTCAATCAATCAATCAAACGAAAAATAAAGTACTAGAAAGAGAGGTTGTAAGATAATTTTGTAGTGGATCAATAAACAAACTTTACCTACATCCACTCTCTAATTCTCTATTAAGATTCCACCAATCTTTTCTTTTAAATAGGTAAAGAGGAACTCTTGTATAATATTTCTTAAAGAGCGAAAAGAAACCTCAAAACTTCTCAACACACCCAAAATATAAGAAAGCAAACCATAATTGATGTTTTTAACTTAAATAAACCTTACTTGATCACATTTATGGTTAAAGGCTCTCAATCACTTCAAAAACAACGAATGCAAATATGTAAATGCTTAAAGCTCTTGTAAATGTGCTATTGTAACTCCTAAATGTCACAAAGATGTTCAACAACAAAAATTACAAGTATTTATACCCATACTAGCTCTAAAATATCGTTAGACATAAAAAAACGACATTGGTTGACTAATCTAGCATATTGATTTGCTAATATATCAACCAATGTCACATAAATCTCATGGTACATAATTTTTCATAACTTATGATACATTACCTTAACATTGGTGAACCAATATCTCTAAGATCACTATATTGGTCAACCAAACCTACATACTGGTCAACCAATATTTATGAAATTTTAAAGTGTTCAATTCTTTCAAAAGATCTTTACTTATTTGACAAAAACCTAATCTAAAAATATTTCAAAAGTTTTCCAATGAGTATGTTAAAGAATAATTTGGTTTTCTTTAAAATTAAAACCTTGATTCCTCTTGATAAAAAATATATATTTATGTATTGAGTTTATAAAATTATATGCTTATAAATGAAGAGCCCCTAAAATGTCAAAATAACCAAGTAGGGGATACAAGAAAGATTACAAATAAATTTATTATTATGTCGTGATCTTTTTTAGTTTTGGTCTTCTTTTAGACTTGAGTATATTTTATCTCCAAATTGTTTCTTAACTTCATCTTATGTTACATTCCTTTAAGATATTAAATGATTAATAGAAATAACTATGTTGTGTTATCATCAAAACATGGATTGAAACCTTATATAGATTAATATTGATATTTTTGCCACATTAACATCAATTGTTACACGAGTTTGGACCAATTAAGCTCCATCTTCTTTTAATATAAAATCATGCCTTAGTTTAAGGCCATAGTCATTTTCCCTAAGCACTGTTGCTACGAGGAGTTGATGCCTTTCAAGAGTAGGGATGAAAGGTTTAAGAAGGCCTCTACCTTATCATATTTAATTATAGAGTAAGTTCTTATTGGTTTTACAATTTTGATTATAAATTTGAAAAGGAACTTGTTTGGTTCTGTTATGTATTAAATCTTATGGCATAATATGTTGTAGACTATTTGGAAATGGATGAACAAGTTAGCTAAGGCTAGGCAGAGTATTATATACAGAGTTTACACTCTCATTGCCTCTAGGTTAGTGCTGTTGGAAATTTGGTGTAATAGGTACTTTAATTTATTTTTTAAAAATTACTAACATATAAATCTTTTTTCATATGAAAACTTAGTTGTTAATAAGATATGCTAATATGGCATGTTAACTAGAGGGTTAATAGTAGGATAATTTGGTAATAAATTAAAAGTTTGCAATATATTACTATTTTTAGTAGTTATGACTAGTATTACAAAATCAAGTAAAATTATTGATTTCAAATGTAATTTATCCTAGTCAAAATATCAAAATATAGAGAATAATAGGCAAGAAAAGAGAACGATAAGTTAAGTTTTGACAACCTTAATCATGTCATTATAATATTTCTTAAATCAAGAACATATTTTTAATTATAAAATTGCATAAGCACTTCTTATATTGTTAGCAAAACAGAAACACTAAAGAATTTTTAAGCTATGATTTTAAAATGAAATTAGGTGAAATCTTTCCAAAATATTAATTTATAAGATTAATTAATAGAATTAATTCTAATTTGAAAAAGAACTTCAAAAAATTACGTTATTTTAAATTATTTAGATCGATTGGAGAAATTATAATGGAGAGTGGTCTAAACTAAAAAAAGAAAGTGATATTTTAGTGTTAAAATTAATTGTATAAGTTTTATTTGGAACAGTATTTTAGCCTTAGTTATGATTCTTATTTTGTGGGTAAAGGTGTAAATAAAAAGTGCGAGATAATAATCATGTTTGAGTTTGAGATGAATGATTGTTAAGAGATGATCAATATTTTATAATTTGGCCTCCAGTGATTTATGGTTTGAAAGACCTAATGATCAATGATTTGATGATTCTTCACTCTTAAGGCTTGAGATGAGAAATTATTGCAAGAATTATTTTCTATGAAGATTGTAACTAATGTTTTCTATATTTTTGTTACTATAAATAGAGAAGATCAACTTATATAACACTTTAGTGAAGCTACATATGCAATATTAAATTTGATCATTATGTTGCTCGTAATATGGTGGCCTATGAAGAGAACTTGAGGCTAAACCTGAATTGGTCTCGTCTTTGGATTCCAGATATTCCTACTATAGTTGAACACTTTATATTGAAAGTTGCTTTGTCATAGAAAAACTGAAGATATCAGCCATATCTTTTTTCGATGTTAGGGTATACAACAAGGTCATTTTGATGCATGCTTTATGTTGAACTTTGATGAGATTGTTGGTTCTAAATTGATCTTTAGGTAGAATACCGTCACCTATTTTTGAATTAATTCTCTTTGGAAAAATGATAAAACTTCATTTCAATTCTTCACAAACTAGTCTTTAGTTTTTGGAATAATAGAATTAAACTTGGGCAGACAGAAATTATGGTCAATATTTAGCTCACTCGTATATTTCAAGGACTTATTGATAAGTTCCAACATATAATGTTTTGAAATATACTGTGCATGCTACAACTTTTTTGGTTGATTCTAGAATGAATGTTGATGTTGTTATTAAAAAACACTTTTAGCCTTGCCCCAATTCTAGCCTCAATATCGAGTTTCAAAAGTCAAACTTCCTGTAACCTACCTTAGAGTTCCCATTTCATCAGCCAATCCTTCCCCTAGTGGCTTCAAATGCCTCATTGGTGAAATTCTCAATTGAATTAGTAGCTGGAGTCATAGAGAACCGTCCTTTACTGGCAAAGCTCAATTAATTAATTATGTTCTCTCTTCTATGACAGTTTACTGGGGATCCCATCTTGTAATTCCTAGCTAAAATCACAAGTAGATCAACAAAATTTTTGAGAATTTCTTATGGTCAAGATGCAACATGAATACTAAAGCTGGTAAATTAAATGGATAGATATATGTTCACCTCGTAGGCAAGGAGGACTTGGTCTCATCACTTTCAAATTGTTGAATCAAACCATGCTTACTAAGAAAGTGTGGAGACTGAAGTAAATCACGCGTAAGTATAGACTTTATATTTGATATACAAAATGCACAAGAAGGGGGGTTGAATTGTGTATTCTTTTTCGTAAAAACAATCCCCTTATATGTTTTTTTAAAAAACTTGCTTTCTAAAAAATTATTAAGTGAAAATATCACGTTGTATTACAGTTAACTTCTAAGTACTTGAATAAAAACAACAACAAAAATAAAAGTTGAGAGTTTAGAGTAGAAGTTGACACAACAATTTATCTTGGTTCACCTCAAACTGTGGGCTACGTTCGGTTCTTAGAATTTTTTCTGAGATTTCACTATACTTCTAAAAAATACAAGTATTTTTTTCACTGAAGCTCTTCAGGTCTCTTACAGAAGTATTGTTTTTCTCACTTAGCCTCTTCAGGTTATCAGCTTTTCTTCTTTCTCACAGAAAGATGTTTGCGAGCTTTGTTACAGAGAATAGTAGCTCTCAATGTTTAGCACAATAAATACAGTGTTTCTAGCTTTAAAATCTCTAACACTTTCAAAATCACTAACTTCTGCAGTCTTCAACTCCGACTCGTATTTATAGCCTTCGTCTTCAACAGCTTCTTTCTTTTTGTTTCTTATTCTTTGCAGAAACAGTTATTCAGTTGAGTTCTGTAACTAACTCAAACTGATTATCCATCCGACGTGGTATCGGGTCTTCGTCTTATTTTGTCTCAGCTTTTGCTTCGTCTTAGTTTCCACTTCGTCTTAGTTTCCGCTTCGTCTTAGTTTCTGCATCGTCTTAGTTTCCACATCATCTTAGTTTTGTCTCCGCGCTTTGTCTTATTTTTGCTTCTCTGCTTCGTCTTACTTTTGTTTCCCCGCTTCGTCTTACTTTTGTCTCTCTGCTTTGTCTTACTTTCTAATATTATTATTATTTGTTTTTCATCAAAATTATTAATCGTAAAGTCATTTTGACTTAACAATCTCCCTCTTTTTGATGATAACAAATAATCATAGTTTTTAGAAAGAAAGTATTATTTATA
>JANITX010000210.1:12772898-12796697 GCA_027564395.1 Erythroxylum ulei | reverse complement strand
ATTAATTAAATAGTTATTAATAAATATAAAATAATTTAAAATATCTTCAAAATAAATAAAATTTTAATTTAATAATTAAAATATATTTAAAATAAATATTAATTCTAAATAAAATTTAATTTTTAAATTTTTATTTCAATAAAACAAAATTATTTTTGTTGATAATTTAATAATAAATATTATATAAGAGATTAAAATAATCTTAATTAATTAAATATCATTTATCTTTAAGTTTTATCTAATATATAATTATCATAAATAATAAAAAATATAGCTATATTGAAATTAATAACTAAATAGGTATTTGTTTTTATTGACCGGCATGTATTTTTGCTAAGATAATCCTGCCTTTCATTATGAGTTAATTATACAACTAATCATTGACGCCATGTTTTCTGTCAAATTTCTGATGTCTTTGCATGCAATTGCTTAGTTTGTCCTTTTTTCCTGGAAATCTCTCAAGCCCCAACATGCTTGACACTTCTGAGTTAAGGCTCCATTTTTATGCTTAACACTTCACTAGATATAACTCCCTTTTCTTTTTCAGGTGGTTAGGAAGCTTCGTCACATACTTTTTTCCAATCCCTCCTATTATCTTCTTTAGTAATTAATCAAATCTTATTATTGTTGGTGGTAATAAACATGCAGTCACATCCGACCCTTTCCTTTGAAGTGAGATCGACGTTATATGAATGCCTTAACTACAAGAAGCTTAGCTTTGAAGCTTCCAAAGACATTGCCAAGAACCCAAAAACCCCTCCGAATATTGCATGTCAAGCATTTATGTCCCTGAAGTCCACTAACGCCACTCCAAAAGGGTATGTTCATAAAAAGATTACTATTCCATTTGACACCTTGAGCAGTTCCCAGATGACATGCTTCAATGACACTGATCAGAAGAGCCCTTCAAGGGAAAATGAAGACACGACATTGGCAATAAAGAAGATGGAAAGGAGAGTGAAGGAACTCGAGAAGGTATGTAGAGATATGAGAGGTCAAATGTCAAGGTTGGTTAAGAACAAAGTCGTTACTAGTAGCTCTTCACCTCAGTATAGATCTTTGCCTTTCCTATGTAGAATCACACACATGTGATCACTCTCAGAAGAATACATTAAATTTGGACTATTTCGTAGTCATATATATATGCACACACAAGCTTATATTACAGCTCCAGAAGATTGCAGTTTTTAATTTCTTCAGTGTAAATGCCAAAAATACTCTGATACTTGATTCTACAGGCATATTGAGAAGATGCTTAAAATATAAGCAATTTACTTTTTAACCCATCACGCCAAATCTGTCTCCGAATATTTGAGCTCATACCTAAGTTCAAAGAATTCAAGCGTTTTAAAATTATACTATATCATTTGGTGTCTATCCTGTGGTCATGATTAGTTAATTTTGAGAAGTATATGGTTAACAATCATATACCCATATTTTTGTTTAGACAAGATACGGATATAATGGCCCTACCTCCTTTACCCTCACAAATACGTTCTTACTTTGATCATGCAAGCCTTATAACAATGATTGAAAATATATAACATCCATTATTGGCTTTAATTGCGACTTTCCAAACTAGGCTCACGCTCAACCACCTCGTAGTACACAACAGGCTAAGCTAATTCCAAATGAAGCCTAATATTAAATCCTTAAGTCTAAGTTAAGAAATCATGTAAGTGTTGGCAAACTTTAGCCGATGTTTGACATTTGAGTTAATATAAAGAAGACATGTTGATAATGGCACAATGTAACAACCTACAAGTAGCCAACACAAATGAGCAAATATTGGTGAAAAATTAAGAACTATATGAGTATTGACATGTATTGGTGCGTATTGGCAAAAATTTTGACTATGAGTGATATTTAGATATGAGACCAAAAGGGGAAAGATACAAATAGGTCGTGCTAAGTTTGCGGACGCATAAATGAACTTAAAATTGACAAGGTTATAAGATATCTAAAGGTTTATTATACAATGACTTAGATTATTAGTAACTTAGGTCATAGAGTAATGTGACTACACCATGGACATACAAGAATGGAACGTGCATAAAGATGACTTAGGCTAATTAAACCAAAGGCTCGTTAAGATATTTGTTTTCAAAAGGAGATGATGTGATGGCACAAGATAGGCATATGAAAGTAGTGAGCTAAACAAGTGAGATCACTATCTTATAAAGTGAGAGCACTTCTTCAAGTAGTAAAAAAGTGGAAAAATGAGGTTGCAATAAAGTGGGCATCTTTGAGACCATATTTCATATGTGCGAAGTTAAGTTAGTAGAAAGAAGGCATAACTAGTAATGACATGGTGGAGTTAGTAGAATTAGTAATTTCCCACTAATTTGATGGGTTAGTGGAGAAGTGGGTATTTTTAGTTATATAGTCCTAACTTCTTGTCAATATCTATAAAATTATCCTTTATATTTTAGTTTACACAATATTGAGCACATCTAATCATCCATAAGAGAGTTGCAAATTTTAAGAGAAATCTCTTGTTAATAGCTTTGAGTACGAAGATCTTAAGTGGTTGTTTTATACAATACTTTGAGTTAGATGTAACTCAAGTTTGTATTATTTTATTGTATGCATAGGTTAGCAAAATGTTAGCTTTATCATATATCTTTTATTCATATTTTAATTGTTTTGCACGAAATAATTATGTGAGTAAAATACTTAAATATAAGTGGTGTGAGCCATTTGAAAACAAACAAATTTGTTAGGTTTTGATGAACTTAAGCTTAACTGTTGCATGATGACTTCAATAGTTTTATTCAATTATATTGTGACAAAAAAAGTGCCCATGAAAACTAGTATTAAAGCTTTGTTGGTGAACGATGGTTGTTGGAAGCAATCTCGTATAAAGAGTTGCTAGAATAGAGACAGCCATCGGTCCTCTAGCCCTAATGAATGAGGATGGGATTCCTTTTTTGAAATGTTTTAAAGCTTTGGTGATGAGCTCCAAGAAATAGATAGAACACATGAGGAGCATTTGAAATATAATGAGGATATAAGCTATGACTTATTAATACTTAAACGTGTTATATCTAGACATGAACTAGGTGTTTAATCAGAGAGCACTTTAGTGAAGGTACAAAAGCCATAAGTTTTTGATGGCAATTAAAGTGCCAAAGAGTTAAAAAAAAAATAGTCAGATATAGCACAATACTTTATGGGTGACAAAGGGATTTGATGTTGAAAAAGTGTTAATCACAATAATGTAGATAATGGATGGTAAAAAGTTATGGTAGAGGACAATGACCTCAAACGATATCAATATGAGTATACCTCTCATCATTTAGGAGAAGATGAATAAGGAGCTAATAGATTAGTTTCTCACCAATAACACTTCTTAAGTTGTCATAGAAACTTTGAAATGGTTAAGCCAAGATAGTTATTTAAGGGAGTATTTGAGGGAATTCACATATTTGATATTAGACGTGAAAAACATGTCAAAAGGAGAACAAGTTGTTATAATGAGCTTGTAAGGATGGGTCTAAGTTAAGCTTCAGAGGCAAAACATGAAGAACCTTCCTAGTAGAATAGAGACTGCAGATGCCTTAGTAAATCTCTAAATGCCACCACCAATTCGAATTAGCAGAGAAGGCAAGAAGAATTTTAGAGCATATAACGGTTAAGAGAAAGGTAATGAGAAGACATGCGAAACTTCATACCATAATTCAAATAAACAATGAAAATGAGATATTGCTTATTTTACTTATGAAAAGCCACATTTTTCTCAAGAATGCCCAAAATAGAAAGCCATTGAGTATAAAATAATTTTTGTAATTGCTAAGGATCAAGGGGAGAAAGGTGGGGACTTGATGGAAGAAGTATACTTGAATAATTATGCTACATTAGGCATAATAAGTCTTATAAAGGAGCATCCAAGTTAAAAAAAACAACGAGAAAGAGAGGGAAAATGGTAAATAAGTTACATGCTTATGAGAGCGACTCATAATGTTAACATGGCAATAGCTAAATAATGGTATGATTCATGTATGGCATTCAATTTTACTCAATCTTATTATTATCAGCCTATGGTAGATGATATTGCCTCTTACAATCTAGGATAAAAAGTTATTTTAATTGATGTCTACAGAGGTAAACTTATGAGTAACTTTGTTTATGAAATAAAAAGTTGATTGGATAAAAGAAGAATGATTTAGGCTACTTATAGTTGTTCAATCATTTGTGATGGTTGGACAAATAGAAGACATAAGCCTATTATTTTGGTTTATTCTACAGTGGAAACAACTCTATTGATGTGTTTGGCCTTGTCAGAAATGTAGATACAATATTTCAAATATTTGATAAAGTTGTGAATGAAGTTGAGTCAAAAACTATTGTTTAGTTCATTACTGACCAGGACAGCTATAAGAAGATTGTAAAGCAAATATAATTTTTTTATTAGACTCATTGTGATGCACATTGCATTGACCTGATGTTGGAAAATATAAAAGATGCTAGATGTTTTTTCGTTATTGATGAGACTGTGCAAAAAGCCAAAAAGGTTACCAAGTTTATCTATAATCGTGCATGGGTCTTGAATTTAATGAAAAAAATTCACCAATTGTAGGAATTTAGGTCGTCTAGTTATTACAAGATATGCAACTAATTTCTTATTACTTTAGTGTTTTTCTAATGAAGAAGGAGTTGAGACAAATGTTAAAAAATGATAAGTATGTTGCATATCAGCATGCTATGTCTAATATTAGATTGGAGATTTCTAGAATTATAATTAAATATAATGAATTTTGGTCTCAATACTAATTTGTCATCCGAGTTTGTGAGTATTTAGTAAGGATACTTAGTCTGACTGATAGTGATAAAAAGACAATAAAGGGTTATTTTATGATATCATAAAGAGGGTGAAGGAAGCAATCAAGGTCAATATAAAAAATATGTCTTATTTGTACATACCTTATCTTATAGTCATCAATGAGAAATGGAAAAGGCAACTTTACTCTCTACTGTTTGTAGATGAGGCATTTTGAAATACTAGTGTCTATTTTATACTAATTTTTACAAAAAAAAGTTTAATAAGAGAATGTTATTAATTATCACAATAATTGTTACCCATGAGATAATACAAGATCTCATAAGCTTATAAATGGAGATTGATAAGGATGCTTTTGGTGATTTTGAGATGCCAATTGCTATTCATCAAAGAGACAAACTTAATCAAAGTTTTTTTTTAACTTTTGTTACTTGTTGAAAATTAATCGTCGCTTTATTTTGTTTACAATAATTCTTGTATTTTCTTACATTTATTTGGAGGAACCAATTTAGAAAGGTATTCTAAAATTGCAAAGATTTGCAATTCTAATTTTGAGCCAATATATGAGTGCAAAAGGGTGTAAAAAGAATTGTAGCACATTTAAATTCATCCATTACAAGAAAAGGAATAGATTGGAGTATAAAAAATTAAATTACTTGGTCTTTTTTTGATATAATTTAAAGCTTTTAGAAATGTATGTTATTATCATTATTAAGTTGGATATTTTTTTTATAATTTCTTAATAATTTAATGTATTTGTTTACTATGAGTATTGATGAAACAAATAGTTCTACATATCCAATTACCTTAACTATATCAATATTTTGGTGAATTAGGTTTATGAGGAATCAGGTTTAATAGATGAGAGTGACTTAGAAGATAATTTTGGATAAGAAAGTGTTAACATGTCATTTAGTGCAATGAAATTAAATGATGATAATAATGACGTTCCTCTCAATGATAAAGATTTTGTACCAAATGAAAATTGAGGTCAATGTGACTTGAGCAAGTATTCAATTGAATGAAGTTCTAGTTTTTATTTCTCTTCTTCTTTTAATTTTATTTATATTTTATGTATATGTTAAGTTATATATATGCAATATAATATAATTGTAAATGTATTTTTTCTTAGGTTTCACTTCTAATTGATTGTTTCTTCGACATGACCTCTTATTGTAAATTATAATAATTAGAGAGTTACGAATATTTACTAGTCTTTTTAGTTGATGTTTTGATGTAATTATTATTTATTATA
This sequence comes from Erythroxylum ulei, assembly GCA_027564395.1. Taxonomy (NCBI): domain Eukaryota; kingdom Viridiplantae; phylum Streptophyta; class Magnoliopsida; order Malpighiales; family Erythroxylaceae; genus Erythroxylum; species Erythroxylum ulei. Next base: position 12,790,662 of record JANITX010000210.1, on the reverse strand, counting down.
TGATAAAATTATAACATTTTAAATACTTTGTATTGTCTTTAATTTTATATTTGTATGATTACCAAATGATCTTTTTTATATTAATTATGGTTATTATTTATATGTGAAATATGTGAAAATTAATATTAATAAAAATAAATCATTATTGTTAATTTTAAATTTTTATTATTGTAATTTTTTAAAAAATAGTTGGTGTCGTATAAAATATTAAGAAACTATTTTATAATTTTAAGAAAAAAATAGAAATATTTATAAATTTAAAAAATTATTCAAAATAATAATATTAGTACTGATATTATCATCCTAGAATCAAATTTCATGCTGATATCAAATTCATAAAATTGTTAAGAGAATTAGAACCCCAAATCAAAAACACTTTTGCGTCCTTATGTTCACTTTCATGGGCTCCCACTCCGAGCAGAGCGTACAGGAAAAGATAAAATTAATTGACCCACCGATCCTCCTCACCGATGGGCTCCTTCTCTTTTAATCAAGGGTGCTTAACGACGAGGGACTTAATTGTTATCCACTTCTTCCTTAAAGTTCTCCCTTATAGAAGATTTTAAGTTTGAGTTACGTCAAAAGAGAGGAATTGAAATATTTTTCTAATTGATGATTCTCTAATTTTTTAAATAAAACTCTTTGATCAGGAGGGTTTTTTGTACAAAAAAATCTACAAGCTACGTAAAAATTTAAGAGAATTTAAAATTTTAAATTTACCTCCTCTGAAATTTTTGAGGTAAAATTTTAGGGACTTAAGATTTATCCGATTAAACTAAAATTAAAAAAAAAGTGTATCCTTAGGCTTTGACAGCTGACGAATGATAATGATAATGATAATGATGGAAAAGGAAGATTTCTCTTTCTTTTTGTCTTCGTTCGACCTCTGAATCTGGTAAGACTCTTTCATTTGAGTTCTCTTTTCTTGGGTAAAGCATCATCCTTTTTTCATCATGATACATATTTCATTGCAGATGCTGATTCAAATATTATTATGTATTTGAATCAAGCATGTTTCTTGTGCTTTGTCCATCAAGCGGTTTTAGGATAAACGTTTGGGCTTTCTGTTAGTTCTTATTGCTTTGAGTTAGAGCATTAACTGCTTTGAAACCCTATCGGGTGATTATCGAAATCCAAAAGAAGTTGGCTTTGGGGACAAAAGGCAAAACGAACCAAAGACGAATGAAAATAGCGATTGAATAACTCACTAGCTGCTGCTCCTTTAGTCCTAAGAAACCAACATCAATGATCAGCAGCCATTATCTATTCTTCGTCCTACTTTATTGAAGTTAATAGGTATCACCTGGGCCTTGATTTCGGTTCCGGAGATGGGTTCAGTGGGGCCTTTGCAATCATCTCAGGAAACGGTCAACCGCTGGTGAAACATCACTTGTCAAAATTCCAGATAGATAGCTTTTTAACTAAGCGTAATACTATACTTTTGGAAGAACAAAGAGAACATTTATCGTGTGTTAGCTCTTCAAGTTGTTGAATTTCTCTATCGCTTCGTGTGTATGAAAGTTGAATTCTATCTACTTTGATGATCAAGGGCCATCTGTGTGGGTTGAGATTTTGTCTGCAACGTGCCATTCATCAGTGCGAGTGTTGTTATAAGTTCACAATTGTACAATTTCTTCCTATTTTCTACATAATCTTAATTGAAATTTTCAATTTCTTCAGAGCATCATCTTCAATGTTTATTTTAGATTCGGTTCGGATCATAAACTAATCTTGTAATGCAATCATCAGTTCCAGCTGTGATCACCACTGAAACTTGATACGGAAGGACTTGATAATGGACCATCGAGAGAGGCTATATGCAGAGACATGGGACAAATCGATGCCTTCAGAGAATGAATTTACAAAAGAAATGTCCTCAGAGGACACATTCTTCACAAATTTCAGACTGCTGCAAAATCAGAAAAAGTTGGAAGATAATGGGCATAAGATTAAACCCACTTTTCAAGATTTCTGTAGAACATCTATAAGCCAACCATCACATTCTCAAGCTGACAAAATGCAAGATTGGGATCCTAGAGCTATGCTTAACAATCTCTCTTTACTGGAAAAAAAGATACTTCAGCTTCAAGATTTGGTGAATTCTATTGTCGGCCAGACAGGCCAGGTTTCAGGGCAGGTTGATCAACTTGTAGCTCAGCGTCAGCAGCTCATCACTGCTGAAATCACTTCCATAATTGTTCAGTTGATCTCTACTGCAGGAAGTCTTCTCCCATCAGTGACTGTGAGGCACACTCTTCCTACAACCACTACAAATGGACCGTTTGGACAGCTTAGTGGACTTCATGTTTCTTCCAGGGAGATCATGAACAATGTTGTACAATTACAAAGCTTGCAGCATGGTAGTGCAAGTAACGTTTCTGAACCAAACTACTGTGCTGAAGAGCATGAACCAAAAGATGAAGATGCTGATGGAGAGAACCTTCCACCCGGTTCTCATGAGATCTTACAACTGAAAAAAGATGAAATCCTTGCACCACATACGCACTTCTGCAACATCTGCGGGAAGGGCTTCAAGAGAGATGCAAATTTGAGGATGCACATGCGGGGTCATGGTGACGAGTATAAATCTCCTGCTGCACTTGCTAAACCCCACAAGGAGCCCGGCTCTGAACCAGTCCTTGTTAAGAGGTATTCCTGTCCCTTTGCTGGTTGCAAGAGGAACAAAGATCACAAAAAGTTTCAGCCTCTGAAGACGATATTGTGTGTCAAAAATCATTACAAGAGAACCCACTGTGATAAAAGCTACACCTGCAGCAGATGCAACAAGAAGAGGTTCTCTGTCCTCGCCGACCTCAAAACTCATGAGAAGCATTGTGGCAAAGACAAATGGCTCTGTTCCTGTGGCACCACCTTCTCAAGGAAAGATAAGCTCTTCGGACACATTACTTTGTTCCAAGGGCACACCCCAGCAATTCCCAATGATGAAACTAACGGAAAGGCTGCTTTATCCGACAAAGGTGATAACAAAGAAGTAGGTGATAAAGTTGGAAATATGAATTTCAGCTTTGGTTCTAATGAGGCCAGTGGAAGTGAAGTTCAAAGCATCGTAGATGGGAAGGGGAGTTTAGATGATCATGCCAGTTATTCCCTGCCATTGAGCTTTGACACGTTAAATTTTGGAAGATTTCAAGAGTTCCCACGAACCTTGTTCAATGATTCAGAGAGTTCATTCGCTTTCCTAATATCAGGGTCTTCTGAATATAATCAGAAAACTAGGGGGGAACCCAGTGCTAGCAAGTTTTCTTGACAGTATTGCTTTGATCATGTAACAATTGCAGGTGGTGCAGTTTCCTGAATTGACAGCATAGTTTATTATTATCCGTTCACATTATTCCCAATTTTGATTGTTATGAAAGTAATGCAATCTCATTTCTTCTTTAAGCATGCAAGAGATTCAACCTTGGATTTCATAAGGCTAAGTTCTAAAAGGAAATGTTTTATTTTTTGTTAATTAAAAAAACTGCAAACTTTATTCAATTTTACAATTATAGTCTGAACTTTAAAAAGTGACAATTAAATACTTAAGCTTTCAATTTTTTTCAATTCTAATCCGACAGTAGTATTTTTGTTAAATTTGCTAACATAGCTTATCACATGTTCCAAAAACCCTAAGTAATAATACCTGTCAGCTACAATTAATATTAGTGAAGATTAATGAAACGACATTGTTTAATCACATAATTAATATGATGTCATCGTTAAAAAATGACACAGTTTAACTTTAATTCTTAAATCAGTTCACTCTGTCTCGACGTTCTCGCTCTTTGTTTTTAATTTATCCTCTTTGTTTTCAATTTATTTTCTCATAACCTTCATTCTTCTTTTCCAGTTTGTTCCCTCAACTCCCTCAGCCCTTTGTTTGAGTTTGTTCCCTCGGTACTAAAGCTACTCTCGCATCGTAGTACATGAGCAAACTCTTCAGTTTCAGTTCATTCTCTCAGTCCTTCTCACATCACAAGAAGCTCATTTTGTTCTCGTATCAAAAAAGCTCATTTTTAACAATTTGAGTTATGTTATTAAATGACTTTGTTTCATTAATCTTCATTAGTTGTCTTAATTTTAGCTGACATGTATTATTAGTTAGGGGTTCTGGAACACATGATAAGTCATGTCAGCAAATTTAATGGGGGCAGTAATATCGGGCTAGAATTAGGAAAAAAATTAAAAGTTTGAACATCTAATTGTCACTTTTTAAAATTTAGACTATAATTACAAATTTGAACAAAGTTTGAGAATTTTTTGTATTTAACCCTTTTATTTTTTGAGTTCATTAGTTTCCCTTCTTATGTACATGTAAATAAGTGTTGATACACGACTTATGTTATAAAACATCAACTCAGCGGAACTTCATTAAATTGAATCAACTCTTATCCACTCAGTTGTATTGTTTGATTAATTCTGAAGACAAATTGATTAGAGTGAAAGTTAAACTTTCTTTCTTTGTTTTTTGATACAATTTTCTTTATTTTCTGATGGACTATAAATTAGCCACGCACAAAGTAATTCTAATATTAAGTTGTTTAATGCAGCAGTTACTTCTTTAAATGAGAAGCCCTAAAAGGAGTCCCTTTGAGTAAAAAAAAGAGGTCAAGTCTAGAATGAAGTATTTTTTAAAATCCAATTGGAACAGTAAGGGGATCCATAGAGCATCTCAAGTTTATACCTAGTTCAATTTGTGTCTCATGAATTTGATTTTGGTTTTAAGTTGGATTTTTTTGATAAAAATGTTTATAATTCCAACATGTCAGCATGTTTAAGATAGTTGGATAGGGTCTAAATCTAGAACTAAGATGTCTTATTAAGGTCGTAAAATACCTAATAATAGGATTTTTAATAAAATTACACAACTCGGCCAAAAATACTGCTTTGGACCTGAGCAATCCAGACTTCAAAATCGAACTTACAAAGACCATTTCAGAAATATTCGAAGAAGCTAAATTGGGAAGCAATAATTTATAAATCATGATACTATATTGTTCTATAAAATAATTATTATGAACAATATTTACGCAAAAGAACATCCATCTGGTGAAATTGCGGAACAGATTTAACCTCACCTAAGCACGAAAGTGTCAAAGATATGCTATTGGTGAAAAACGTATTCCCAAATTTCTGCTCGGTAAACACCTGAAATGAATGAAAGTTTATCGAAGAGTAGCATAGCTAAGACAGAAATATGGAGGCTATTGGATCACTTTCAAATATATAATTATCGAAGATATCATTCCCATATACTTGAGAAAAGGAAGTTGATCTCTCCTGCCAGGAGAAAAACCTGATGATACATAAAAATTGACGAAAATCATATTACATGTACTATCTCACCTTCAATATTCTCTCTTTACAACCTCCTAAACTGGTCTAAGGGTTTCAAAAACCTACTCGCCTCTAACTAAATACTCGGATACAGTAAGTTACAACAAACACCTTCCTTCTCTTCTTTTCTATTTTCACTTCTTTTAATGTCTGTTAAGCCTTCATAAATCATAACATTAAATGGCCCTATTTAGGTGACGATTTTACTTACAATGGTCAAAATCTATGAACTGCTGTTTTGCACGGCCTGTGAAACACATCTATCTTCAAGAATCTGAGGGCTTAAGATTTTTCGAAGAGAACGATATTGCAGGCGAACATTCTCACCACTTCCAATGATCTTAAGCAAATACCTGGAGTGATGGGAAATGTTCTTTCAGAAATTACAATTAAGGCAAGCATATTGTTAGGAAATTTCCCACAACCAACTAATAAGATTATCGCTTTACTGCTATGTCTCACATAGGCATGAGTTTCCACTCAAAGAAGGGAGCCATTACAGAGGTTAGTCCATAAAGCGAGGATTTCGTTTGCATTTTAAAATGTAGGGGCATCGTACTTTTATTTTAAGTATGGAAGAGACTCAAGGATTATAGAAGAATTGATCCACCACAAGACCACTGACGGGGGGAAAAAGTGCAGAGATTGAAAGACAAAGCTTGACACGCAAAATGCAGAAGAATAGGATAGAACATAAATGATCACCAATTTCATTACCAAGTAGGACAAACGAGGGGGTAATCTGGACCACCTGGTTTTACTAACTTTCAGATAATTGGCTTGAAATATAGAAGAATAGCCAAAACAGATGCAAAACGGCCAAATAAGTGTTTAATATCATCAAATGTTGAGTAATTCAATCGAGTATTACTAGGCTAAATGTGGAAAATAAAGAGCCCTCTCAACTTACCAACCATTGAGACATTGAGATGTAATGATTGCTTCCTTCCCAACAAACTTTTCAGGCGTCCTTCTATTTCCCTGTACACATTTGACAACCTTCAAATTAGTCATTTAACAAAGCAACTGATAACAGAACAAGTGAAGAAACCGTTGAAAACAAACCTTTATTATTACTTTCTCATTCACAGCAAAAGGATATTGCACACCTTTAGGTAATCCATCACCAGAAGCTAAGTCTCCATTCTCCTGAAGGAAATTAAGGCATGAGCTCATCGGTTTGAAACTACCACTCTTTCTTTTGACACACGTCATGTTGCAATAGATAGAGCATAAATATTTTTATTTTTCTTTGGATGCAACTTGCTAGAAATGTTGTTTATTATACCTATGTTTGCTAGAGGATAAATATTCCATTCATAATTCAAACATCAAGTACACAGCACAACTTTATCAGAATCCAAATTTCATGAAAGAACAATTGAAGATTTCCTGAGTTAGACTCACATATTCACTTAACTGGAAACAAAAATTTGTTAGTTATAACAAACATATGCACAAAATTCAACTTCATGCCTTTTTACTGACATCCATAAATTGACTTGGAACTGGTAGGATTAATCATTCATTGTAATCATTCTGGTCCAAAAACTATCCACTAAACTGAACAAACATCCCTATTAACTTCACAATTTGACCGGTGGTGATTTGTCGACTTGGCAATAGGACAGAGTCGGCCACGTCTCAATTGCAAAGCCCAAAAATTTTCCCACTAGGTCTGAGCCCGGCCCAAAGCTTAGTAAAATTGGACTTTACCTGTTGATTTCGAGCTGGGCTTGGGCTTTTAAGCCAACTCTAGTAATTGGCATATAAACTATTGCAAGGACAAGAAACTTAGTTTTCAGTCAATAAAAACTCAACCAACAGAACTTTCCCCAAAATAAACGAATGATTGCAAATGTTTCAATAGGCAGCATTTAGACAAAAGAATCAGAAATTAAAAAAAGAAAAAGTCCATAAAACTTGTTAAAATTTCAAGGCAGACATAACTATTTGCCATCCGACTACCTGGGTTCTCAGCTTTCAGAATATCAGCATTTTCTTCTTTAAAGATTAAAGTAATGCCACTTTACCTAATTACCACTAAAGGCATCAATAACACCCTGTTATAATGAAAAAGGCTTCTGCTTAAACAGTAAATTGATCAGATGTGTCTATACAGCCAACTTAAGGTCAAAGATTGTGGTGAATCATACTTTTATTTTTGTTATGAGTTCTAGACATGGATCACTTGCCCCTCTGTTGCCATATTCAGTTATTTCATAAGAAGTAGAGGAATCAGCATTCCCTGCACCTACTTTGCATTCACTACAAAAACAGCTGAAGCATTTAGAACATTAGAAATGTGTTTAAAACATACCCTGTTGGGTCTTCTCAAAGCATCTGTTTGGTCACCCATTTCTTTGCGACGCTTACGGAGAGATGAATTATGGAATAGCCTTCGATTATCCTCCTGTTTTATGGCTGCAGCTGCAGCTCTAAGAGCTAAAGAACCATCACATATAAGAAATGAGGAGACTAAATTAATGGGCTCGACACAGTGGGAGAGGGATGAAGGGGGGAGGGGAATGCTTTCAGGAATTTAATCACAGAAAAAAAAAAAAGACAGGATAAACAGTCAACCTACCAATGTTAGGAATCAAAGACCCAGTATCAATTTCTGCATTGCAAAGGGTACATCTAGACTGCAATAAAAATATGAAGATATGATGATTACTGTTTCCAATTCTTTGGATGGAGTGAGTGAAAAACCTGACAGTTCTACTTACCATATCAATGACTTTACTTAGCATGAGACCACCAAATGAATGTCCACATGAAACAACCATCGCATCTTCAAGGAATGCACCACTGAACCATAAGAAGAAAAAGAAAAAGAAGGGAATATACATGAGCAGTAGATAGTGTATAAGAAACAGCAGTTGATTGTTTGTCTTCAGTGAATACTAAATTAGTTAAACGGATAAGTAAAGAAATTAAATTTAGGAATAAACAAAGAAAAGGCATTCAAAACTAAAATCAATTCGCATAGTAAAATTAAATGTAGAAACAGCCCAAAAATGGTTCCCATGTATACAGAAAAGAGAGAGAAGAAAAAAGCCCATCATTCCATCATCTCAACCATGATGAAAATGACTTGAGCCAATTCTGATTTGAATAATGTTAACCATTAAAAAAGCCAATGTAAAAAGGTACAAGTCTAGATAAATAAATGATACATACAATTCATTATTTCTATAGGTATGTATATATATATATACACACACACACAACTATTAGTATACTCTTAGTGAATCCTCTGAAATTATTATATTCCTACGATTATCAATGAAATATTTAACTTCCTAAATAATATAGAACCGTACAATTTAGGGATTAGATTATTTCAAACATTTCAACACTCCCCCTCAATCTGGTGAATAGATGTCTATCATTCCCAGTTTCAGCATTGCCTTTGTGAACACATCCACTGTTTGATTTGTTGTAGGCAAATAAGTAAACTCCATTCTTCTATCTTCAATCTCCCATTTTATGAAACTTTGATCAATCCTTATGTTTCAAGTGATCATGTTGTTCTGAATTGTTAATAATGCTTATAGCTGACTTGCTATCACTATACAACATTGTTGGATAGGTAAGTGGCATTTATAGATCCTCCATCAACCTCTCCAACCAGATTAGCCCACACATCCCTTGAGGGGTTGCCCTGAATTTTGCTTTAAACTATGGACTGCTTGTTACTTCTCCATGTAACCAAATTGCCACACAACTTGGTGAAATATCCGGCTATTGACTTGCTGTCCGTAGTATCAGCCCAATCTGAATCAGCAAAACATTCTGCTCCTATAGAATCACTTTTTCGTAAAGTATCAATGAATCCCTACCAAGGTGTCCCCTTAAAGTACCTCAGGATGTGAAATTCTGCATCCAAGTGTTGCTTAGTAGATGAATGCATGAATTGATTCACAACACCATCAACATAAGCAATATCAAAGCAAATAACTGAAAGGTAGATGCGTCCCCCGACTAGCCTTTGGTATTTTCCCTAATCAACAGGTGTATCACTTTCGATTTCCCTACATTTCCAACTCTTTCTAAAGGTGTCCCAATAGAACCGCAACCAAGCATCTTGGATTCTTCAAAGAGATCTAGAACATACTTTCTTTGAGAGATCGAAACATCTTATTTTCTACTGGAAATTTCCAGCCAAAAGAAAAATTAAGTTCCCACCCAGATGCTTAACTTCAAATTCAGATGGCAACAGATGTTTAAGTCTCAATTTCTTGGGTATCATCGCCTGTAATTATGATGTCATCCACACACATGATCAATAAGGACTATTTTCCATTTGCTGTGTGCTTTGTCAGTAGAATACGATCAGCTTGTCCCTATTTCTATCCAAAAAGAAAAAGAACACAGCTGAATCTTTTGAACTAGTTCGTTGGTGACTGTTGGAGCCCATACAGAGACTTCTTCAACTTACAAACCTTCCCAGCTCCTTGCCCTACTTCAAAATCAGGAGGAATCTTCATATAAATCTCTTCCTCTAGTTCACCATTAAGAAATGCTTTCTTATCATCTAATTGCATACACTACCATTTCATGTTAACTACAAGAAACAGCAGTACCCTAATACAATTCAGATTAGCCACTAGATAAAATGTTTCTTCATAATCTATCCCATAAGTTTGTGTCAAGCCTTGTGCCACTAGCCTTGTCTTGTACCTCTCAATACTTCTTTCTGAATTATTCTTAAAGAGTAAATACACATTTGCATCTTACCACCTCTTTATTCTTAGGTAGTTCAACAATATTCCATGTATCTTTTCCTATTAAAGCCTTCAGTTCTTCCATAACATCCAGCTTCTCCCCTTGGATCCTTCAATGCACCCTCAATGTCTTCCAGAATTTGCATATTATCAATTTTGATTAAAAACCCTAAATTGCGGGGACAATCTAAACTATGTTAAATAATTCAAAGTACGATGTTTTGTACAAGATCTTAACTTTTTTTTGAATAGCAATTGGGACATCTAAGTCATTGTCAACATTTATTTCCTCTCTTGGTGGACTAGTCTTTGTTTCCAATGATTGGATCTGATGACGAGTAATAACTCTGACTTCTACAATAAACTAGAATAGGTTTTTCAGGATATGATTCTCCATGAATAGTCACCTCTAGTTTGACAGGTTGGATGGTTGTTGGGCTTGTTTGGTTAGTAATTTCACTAGGTAACGACTAGGCAGTGATTTCACATATCTGGAACTCATTCATTGCATTCATAAAACCTGTCATGTGATCTGATGCACCGGTATCTACAATCCAACATTTATTAGCAAGTATTTTAAAAGGTAGACCACATTTTATGCAACCTTTTAGAGCCACAAACGTTGGTGGGTTTTCAGGCCAATTGGACAGTAACAGCTAGTGACGAAGTTCAACCTGTTCAGTAGATAGCTCAGTTCCTTTCCCATTATTAGAGGTGACACTAACTCAGCTTCCAATTTGCTGGTTTCTCAAGATTCTTATTATCGCGGTGGTCAAACACTGTTTGCAAGTGCAAAACTTTGGGCAGTATCTATGGCTGAATTTAGCATTAGTCTGCTTTCTTCTCTTCTAACCAAGGCAAAGATGTAATGGGGTGACGGAAGTGGCTTCATCCTAGGATTCGACTGCGCACTTCATCCAAATCAGCATTCAATCCGTTAAAGAAATCAAATATCTTTCGTACTCCGACCATTTACTACATACTATCATTAGACCTATCCCGCTTTGGATTACATAAAAAATCCATTTCCTGCCATAGTTCTAATGAAGTATTGTAGTACTCGGTGACACTTTGAGCGCCATGTCAAGTAGTCCGAATAGCAGATCCGATCTTGAAACATTGGACTGCATGTTCAAGATCAGAATATATTTGCATACCATATCTCTTTTGTTGTCTTGTAAAAGAGATAGGTTCTTTCAATCTTTGGCTCCATTGAATTAATGTGTCATGCCATAACAATCAAGTTTTCATCGTCTCACGTAATATAATTGTTCGCATCAACAGATGCATTGAATATGCTCTAGAAAGATAGCCAAACTTGACTTTACAATTGATCACAGCAATGACAGATTGAAACCATTCTCAAATTTTTTATCATTAAACTTCGTAATGTAATTTGCATTAATAATATCAACTGGTGATTGGTTAGAAGGAATATGTAGAATACTCGTTTTCTACAAGTTAGAAGTGGCCGAAGAATCTTAGCATGGTCAGACTACAATTGGCTGCATCCATAGTTTTTGTCAGCTAACAAGATACAAGTCTAGAGAATAGGAATGACTTGTACATACAATTTATTATTTCCATAGGTATATATATAAAAAACTATGAGTATCCTCTAAAGGGATCCTCTGAAATGATTATATTCTTAAGATTATGAATGAAACATTGTACTTCCTAAAATATGGTGAAATATAATTTAGGGATTCAGAACATTCCAACATCAAAGAAACGTTAAGTTGGTCTCACCAATGCAACCACACACATTCTTGTGGTGATTATTAAAAAGGATCAGTAGATCACAACAATCAACACATTACTGGAAGAGATAACAACTGGCTGATGTAACTAAAAGAATTAATGAATCTGGTAGGACCCTCAAGATTGACAAGAAACATCCAATTACAAGTTTGACTTCTCAGAATTCATGCGTGCTGTAGTATATGTATGCAGTTCTATATATGTGTCAATGTGTGTGTCTTTGTGGCAGAGAGAGAGAGAGAGAGTGCAGGGAGAGATGAACTTCTCAAGCCGTATATAGCACATACATCGCATCAAGGACAAAAGAACAGGAGGAGATATAAGCATAGAACGAAATGAACATGCAAATTAATGTGTTATCAAATCTTATTGCATACACACAGAATGGAATTTACAAGAATGTTCTCAACTGTCCAATCACTGTCACATGGTAATTGTCCTAGAAGCCAATTGAATGGCAATAGCATTTGATTCTATGAATCTACGTAATTCTGTCTCATCCTATCATTATCAGTTTTGAAGTTTTCATAACGTTTTATATTGATAAACATTTCAGAAAAGCTACAGTGATATTTGATTTAAATGTAATATTTTTTCCATGGAGTGATGCAAGTTATACAGAATGCACAACAACTTCCGCGTCAAATTCAAGACTTGAAAGAAAAAATTTATTGGTAAGTTCTTCCCCCTATCAAATGAGAAAATTAGGATATCTATGCCAAACTGGACAAGTCGGAAAGGGAAAAGAAAGAACACGCAAGGACCAAAAATAACTCACGATATCGGATCTGAAAGAACACTTCTCAATGATGGTTCTTTGCTAAAGTTACTCCTATCCACCTGCAAAGCATGATATAATCATACAAATCACAGCCAATCTAGCAACTTGAATTGGGATATGAAGTCATGACCTTCAAAGAAAATGGGTAAAGTACTTTCATTAGTTTTACATATTAGTAAGAGAAAATATTACTTACAGTGCTGTCATCTAGCCTACTGCACATAACATCCTCCTCAGCAGAAAGCTCATCCATAAACTGGCTCACAGATATTGGCACATAGCTTTGGGGAATGACGTGACCAGCAGCCACCATTCGAGAACAATCTAATATAGCATTACTCTGGGGCATAAGTCTAAATGCCAGTGATGTCCTGAAATCAGGTAGATCTTTATCAGTTTAATAGTGAAAATTACAATTGTGGAAACTGACATCTTCCACCAAAAGAAGCTGTAACTGGAACCAAGTTGATACATATGAACATTAATTTATTGGTTAATTCACAAACATAGTTTGATGTCACAAGCATAGTTTGCTATACCTCCCACCACTATTACTGCTTGATGAATAATCAGATGCAGCTCTATAAACAGCAGTAGGACGGAGCCCAGCAGTTGCATGACTAAGTGCTTTGCCTGTAATCAGTAAAAGATCCCTTGGAGCTGAACTGCAATCAGCTACATACCAGCGACCATTGGGATCACAAACCTACCGGGAAAATTAGAAAAGGTTCATATGAATTAAACAACAAAGCAACCATAAGTTAAAAAGGTCAATGATTATGCACAAAACAGATAGGCATCACAAACATCGCGAAAATTGGAAACAGACCCTCATTGGAGAACCATTTCACAAGTATTATGCTCTTCCAAGATAGAGAATACACCTGTATACCAGGATTGTCTGAGGAAATCAGTGTTAACAATCCCTTCTCGACTTCACCATTAACAGCTGGCTTCCCTCCTCCTATAGCACCTTTTCCATTTTGCAAAGATGCATGAGAATAGGTCGCAACAAGTACTGATGAGGACACTTCATTTGCAGGTAATGGCATGTCATCAAGTAAATGGTTGAACACACTACATTTTGAAGAGTTATACATTAATTTAATAGGCAAATTTTGGAACCAGGTTTCACAAAATTACAAATCTCCAACATAAGCATCCTTACTCGCTTCGCAGGCGAAGATGCCTTGCTATTGAGCATAGTGCGACACGAGCAGCTTTTCCCATGCACCTAAATACTTCAGCCATGCACGGAGGACATGAGTCCCAATCTTCCACAGCCCTGCCACAACACAAGCACTATTGATGTAAAACACCCATATGCATGGTCAATCTTCATATAAAAAGTGTAATTGTTAAAGTAAAAGTTAAAAAGCAGGTCTATGGAGCCACCAAAATCAATATACAATGGTCAAAAGGAGTAACAATGTAATTCAAGCCTCCAGAGGCAAATTTCATGCAACAAACAATTTGATTAAGATAGCAAAAACAGGAGAGAAAACAAGAAAGAGGGAAAAGTAAAAGACAAGTTCCAGAACTTGCACTATTCAGACATAATTCATTTCTTTGAGCTTTTCATGCTCTGGCAATTAAACTCAGTTTATGGATCTATCGGTGCTGAAATAATTTCCCGCTAATAGATAAAGCATGGATACTGCAGGGACATTGATGTCAGAAGGAGAAAGAATTGCATAGTTTAGAAAAGACAATGGTAGGGCATCTGCTTTCACTTCTAAAAGGAGAACGACTAATACGTACATAATTCAGCAACTAGAGCTTCCAAATATAAAATATAGAGTCTAATGGTAGTTTGACTTATATCTTTAAAAAGAGAGGGGGGTGTCAAGGGAGAGGAGTTTGACAGGTGTCCACAATTTGTCAAAAAAGTTTGTAGAATTTTAGTTATATTCACTTATGAACAAGCTTTGCAAAGATATCATGGTAGAAAATAATTGATAACAGCTATCTAAATTGCAATCAAAATATAGAACAGAGATGACGTTAATATCAATTCTTAACTCTCTGCAAATTTCAATTTTCATTTCAGCAAAATAACATGTTTTTCTTTTATATTAGCTGATGTTTGCTTTCGCAGAACTTATATTGCGTACGATTGGCTTTATCAACCACCACAAAATAATGGTTTTCCCATTGTTCTTAGTTAGTACAAATTATGATGTTTCCATGAAACCACCAATAATGCAATGTGATATTATTGGTGTTAAAAACAGAAAGAAAAGGAATCCTGGCTAGAAAGAATGAGCGAAAAAGATTTTGAAAATTTCAAAAAGTGTTTGATACATAACAAAACTAGGAAAAGAGAAACAAAACTAGGAAAAGAGAAGTCAAGAGTCATTCTAATAGTAAGTAGACCCTAAGTGATATAAATACTACAATATAATTAAGTTTAAGTAAAATTTCATAAATGACTAAATATTCCAAAAGAACGTCATCATTTACTAATTCTTCAATATCTTATTAGTTGACTACAATATAACAGATAGCTTCTCATATTTATCTTGTAGATATTTCATGACAATCCGTAAAGTAGGACTTCTTTATAATCAGCATATATAACGCTGAACAGTAAATAGGTTGCAGGGATTTTAAATTAGTGATCGAGGTTGACATAGCAAGATACCAATCAGATGATACAACTCCAAATCTCAAGTTGAACAGTTAAGAAAAGACCAAACAAAGTTGGTTTCAGCAAAGGAATACAGATACAAAGTGATCCCCTAATAAATGTGCTAGACAGCTATTCTCATTTCTTCTTATAAAAAAAGAAAAACTAGCCCATAAATAATGCAACAACCAAAGTTTCCAAAATAGTGAAATATTGAAGTATACGAAGGATAGTTTGACAAGTGTCAAAGTCTGCATGATTGACGCAAATCACCCTGTAGTGTAATTTTAACTGAGCATTCAAATTACAGTAGAACATTGTAGAATTTTGGTTTCCAAACTTACTCTGTAAAGGTACAAATAATCAGTGGACAGTTACCTACATTTTGATTAAATATAAGACATTTTTTCTGCAAAACTATCAATTTTTAGTTGGTCCTATGCTTTACATTCAGTACTTATTTGAATTGCTTTACAATAGGTACTTATTTGTATGCATGGAACTGGTTTTGCTTATGTTAGGTTCTATCATCAACCTTAAACTAAATCCCGAATTTGTGCGGCTATAAGCTATTAGGTAGTACAGCTTATGAGGTGCTTAAAATGCAGGGAATTATTCTTGTGAAAGAGAGGAAAATGTGGTAACGAGAGAAAAAGGAAAACACATGAAGAAATAACAGAATTAGGGAAAAGGTAACCAAGTGAAATTTTGTCCTAGTAGTAAAGAAGACCATATACATAGAAACCCCCTAATCATTAATACCCCAAAAAATGGAAGTGTAATTGATATCAACTTGTTCAATATCTTCAAGGTTGACTGCAATATAAGGAGACTTCTTCATTAGCCTGTGTTAGAGCTTTATTATTCCATGGAATACAATTTGGAAGTCCCTTCAAGATCAAAGCATATGGTAAAGACAGTAAGCAGATTACAGGGGATGTTAATTATGAAAATGCTCTAACTTCCATAACAAAACGAAACATTGAGAAAACCAAGGTTCCCGGTAAAAGTGTAACCTATTGATGAACAAGTCGAATTCAGTGAATCATTTAATTCGAAAAAGAAAGAAATATCATATTTTATTTACTACCAGCTTGATCCATGGCAACTATAAGTACAAAGTGAGCTCCAAATCATCAACGCACATATAATAATATACAAACAAATATCCCTTGTATAATCAGGAGAGTCTCTTTTTCGCTTAGTTTCAGTTAACAAACGAAGCTAATAAACCATTACTCAGCTAAAAGCAAAAACATTAAGATGAAAGCTTACCTTCCAGCTCTGTACATATAAACCCCGCGGCCATTACTACTACTACTTCCTTTGCTGCGAGCCCTAAAGTACAAGCGCGCGGCTTCCAACCCACACTTGATGAGTGCACCATCTTGGCCACCTAATTCAATTATTGCCGCGTTATGCCTCGTCAACGACCCCGACAGAGCCTCCACTGCTCTGCTATAGGTCTCACTAGGCGACCCGTCGTACGGCTCTATGTCCGACAGCCGGACTCTCGCCAGCATCGGCGCGATCACATGATCGGAGGTTTGGGCCAGAGGGAGAGGGGATTGGGCTAGCGTCTTATGAGGCGGTGGTAGCGATGATCTAAGAGCGGCCGTTGAAGTAGAGTTCGGGTGTGCAGATGAACTCTGCTGCATCATCATCGCAACAACAATCAATCATTCTGATTAGAACTTTGGGGCGTTTCGAAGAAAATTCGAATAAAGAAACCAAATATTAGGGTTTTAAATGGGTCATTTTCGTTTCATATCATAATAGCAAGGTGGTCGTGGCTAATAATAGTTAACAGCACATGTGTTCGGAACCTGAGTCTAAAATAGACAGGTTTTCCGTTCAGCTGAGTTTATCGTTCAGTCAGAGAGCGGCTGATGAGGTGGTGGTGTTGGTTGTGGCGGTGACGGTGACGGTGGCGGAGGAGGGAGTGGGAAAGCGAGAGAGGGAAAGAACTGGTAGCTGCTCGCTTTTGGCTTCGGAGTTGAGGTTTCTGTAACAAGCAACGTTTCCCTACATAAATGTGTAGTGACAGGCAGTTACTTGAGGCTGATCTGACCGTTAAAAGTTTTGATTTTGGCTTGTCTGCTTCGATCGTACGACTCCTATCCGGAAGAGCCACATAATGGTAGCAGAAACACGATAATGAATGTTATCTACTTGTAAGTGACTATTTTGTACATTCAAACTTGTAAGGCAAGTGAATTAATGATTAAAAGTCCAAAAATGAGTAAAAAGGGAAAACAAAAAAGATAGGTCAGAGGACACCCGCTTACAAATAAGAAGAAAAAAAAAAAAGGATTAAGTGCTTTTGACGAGCTTTTGTCAATAAAGTTATTATCAATAAAAAATTTTTTAGAAGAGTTTTTTTAATAAGCTAATTAATTATTTGATTGTCAATTAAAAAAACAAAAAAAGGATTAAGTGCTTTTGACGAGTTTTTGTCAATAAAATTATTATCAATAAAAATTTTTTTAGAAGAGTTTTTTTAATAAGCTAATTAACTATTTGATT
>JANITX010000210.1:12702919-12722845 GCA_027564395.1 Erythroxylum ulei | reverse complement strand
GACGTCATAATTATATTTAATTATATATAATATTAATAATATTAAAAAATACAAAAATATACCAAAAAATAAAAAAATATGGAACCAGTGGTCAAACCGGTCCAACCGATCAATTGACCAATTTTGACCTGTTCTCACTGATTCAATTGAAAACCGATTTTTAAGAGTGAATCGGATCAAATAGCCGACCGGTCACCGGTCAAACTAATCAGTCCGATCCGATTTTTAAAACAGAGGTCACAACAATGAAATTAGTGCTTTGTCTTTCAATTATTTACTAATCGAATTATTTTATTCACACAATTTCCACCTCCAACATGATATTGAAGTATATCATATAATGTATAATATAGTTGATAGAATATAACAATAGAATAAAATTTAGTCATTTTATTTTAAATTAAAAGAGTAAAAAAATACAAAATTTTCATATATTTCACTCATTTTAAAGTATATTTTTGTTACTTAAAAATACTTTATACTATTAGATATACTAAAAAATATTATTAAAATTTATCAAATTATTTTAATAGAGTTTGCTTTCAAAATTAATTTAAATCAATCATGTAAATTATATTATGTATTCAATATTTATTTACACAATAATTTATGTTAAAATAGTTCAATAAAATATTTTATAAAAAATTTTAATACCACATTTTTTAATTTAAAACAATAAAAATATTTTTAGAAATTAAAAAATATTTTATCTAAATAAAAAATAATTCAAACACAAAAATTAAAGGGAAAAAAAAGGACAAGTTGACTTACTAACTAAAGAAGAGAATTTCGAAGACATTTCTTTTGTTAATGTACTCTTTTATTGGTTGCTAATTAATGTAAATGAATTATGTGGGTAGCAAGTAGGTAGACATTAGGAATTTGTGAGGGCCTACTACCTTGATTGGTTCGGTGGTGTGACTAAATTTTATATTCATAATAAAAAATTATTGAAGTAAATTAAATTAAAAAACTAAATTGTTGTTACGAATATAATTGGTAGCTTTTTTTATTAAATTTAACATATTCTTCGTTTTTATCCCTACTAGATAATCCTCAAAACTCTTTTAAGACAACATCTTTATAAATAGATCACCAAGATTTTGCTCATTAGAATCCTTTTTTTAAGAGAAAGATATATGACATAATGAATCTAAAAAAACAGAGTCCCAACTGATCTTTCAAGAGGAGTACATAACACCTAATAGATAGGGTGACAAAATAAGTGATATAGAGCTCAACCTACTTGACATATGACGCTAGCTAGTCAGCACATCTGTGGCCCTCACAATAAATACGCCGGCACATTACATTCCAGTTTCTCATTAACAGGTCATTGATTCTATTATTTGCTTATCTTGGCCAAATCTCTTGATGCTTATACACATAGAAAACAACATAAGAGTAGAGACTACAGACACAAGCTTGAATTTACAGCTAAGCTAAAGCAATAACATACTTGCTTCCTTTTCCTTGTTGCCGTTGATCTTTGACCACCAAAATTCTATCTTTGAATATGATATTCATAATGTGCACACATATACATAAATACATACAAAATCGATAGAAAACAAAAGTCCGAGTTTGGTGGCTTGTTGATAGATATTAATAAGGATGTTAACAGGGTTTGATCTTTATCGTCATATTGAACTAGTAACGCTAAACTATTGTGTAATGTTTGTGTTCTTCCGCTTCTGGATTCCCTCTTTCTCTTCGCTGATATATGTTAATTAGAAGGGTTTGGGAACAAGAAAGGTTTGATCTTTATCGTTATTTCTTACAAATTTTCCCATCATTTTGCAGTAGACTGTTGTCTAATGGTGGTGGGTTAGTTCTAGATTGCTTCTTTGTTTGATGTTGGCTTCGGTTGGAAAATTTTGGCAAACATAAGCTATATTTCCTTGCTGCTCAACCTGTTTTCTTTTACCTCCTAACGTTGAACTCGGAATGATCTGTTCTTCTTCTCTCTTGGATCATTCTGATTCAGCTTAATCTGGGTTCCTTCTTTTTTCTGCTGTTGTTCCTGGGGTCTTGTTTGACTCTGCTACCTCAGTTTCGTTCTTGAGATTTGGCGTCTGTACCGCTTGCGTTTTGTGTTGGGTGTTGTTTGATTTCTGGGTTATGTAAATCTGTCTTCATTTCATACCTATCAATTGAAGCAAGGCTAGAGAAGATGAGGGGAAAATCTGGGGCACCAGGAGTTTACTTTGTATTGAACACAGGAGCTAAAATTCCTGCAATTGGGCTTGGAACGTGGCAGAGTGGTGGTGACCTGTGTGTTGAAGCAGTGAAAACTGCATTATCAGTTGGTTACCGTCATATAGACTGTGCTCATCTTTACGGGAATGAGATTGAAGTTGGTGAAGCATTGGCTGAAGCATTCAGAGGGACACTGAAGAGGGAAGATGTTTTTTTGACTTCCAAGCTCTACTGCACTATGAATTCTCTGAATAAGATTGAGAATTATGTGAGGGTTTCACTTAAGAATCTTGGAGTGTCGTATTTAGATCTTTATTTGATGCATTGGCCTGATAGCTCAGCATTTGGTGATGCAACTGATCCTCCTTCAAACTCGGGGAGTGAGTATAGGCAATTCCTGAACCGACTGAAGAAAGCCTGGAAAGTAATGGAAGCTCTGATTGAGTTGGGTCTTGTAAGAGCTATTGGTGTGAGTAATTTCAGTGTTCATCAGATTAAAGAGTTGCTTAAGTTTGCAAAAGTTGTGCCTGCTGTCAACCAGGTTGGTTTTATCCAATTCATTCTTATTAATGTTCATTTGGTTTGTTTCTGTACACATTCGCTTTTCAAAATTTTCCTTGAACTGATCTAATTAGCTATTCATTTCATCAACACGAAAGTTGGAGATAAACTCTGAATCTTCTCCAGTGATCCGCATAGAAGGGTGCTATTATTATTATTATCTGAACTTGATCTTACAATTCACTGACGAGGCATTTAGCTTGGTAATAATGATAGTGAATGTGCTGTTATTAAGTCAATTCAAGGAGCGGAAAAAACATTGTATGGGATGAAGCATGTGATGATTATTGCTTTTGTAGTCAGGAAGTGAAGATTATTGAGAGAAATGCACAATTAGTTTATCCAATCATCAAAACAACCTATTAGGTGCTCTGTTTGATGGACACTTTTTGATCATTTGCTTTGCACCTTTTGAGTAAAGTTACAATGTATGAGCTCTTATGAAATTAATTTTTCACCAATATGATTAATGTAACAAAAATGAGTATGAACAGATGAATGTTATAAGGGCAAGCTAATGCTGAGAGTTCTGAGATAACAGCTAAGATGAAATGATTCAAGATTTTCTACACATAACATGTCCCATCTCGAGAAATTATTTCTGATCTAAAGAGTTGTCCCATTTTGAGAATTATTTCCGATATAAAGAAATTGTGTGATGGCATTAATTGAAAACCACCATTACCAAACATCCTGTCCCTAGTGATTTGAGGGTTGACTTGTAGTGGAACTTCATATCACACATAATCAGACCTGGAATGTCATTACTTTGACTCCTTTTCATTTGGTTGAACCTACAATGCAACAGTTGTAATTGTTGAGCTCATATTTTGAACAAGTGCTCAAATTTCTCAACGTGACAATCTAACTGTATTTGGTATTCCTAAAACCTTGCTGGTCACCCAATAATTGAGCTTATCATTCAAAGCATTACTTCATAAGCACTAGGGGTCAATTCGCTTGTGTTCATTAAGATTTCTTTTATTCAAGTCAAATGTTTTGAGATGATGAATAACTTTTTGGATATGGGATACTTAATTGAAATATATCTTTTTCTAGGTCGAATTGCATCCATTTTGGAGGCAAGAAGAATTGGTAAAGTTCTGTCAGTTGAAGGGTATTCATGTGTCTGCTCACACACCTTTGGGAGTTCCCACAACAAACCCTGGGACATCTGATGCTGGATCAGGAGAAGAATCTGGCACTCCTCGCGTGTCATTTAGGAGGTCAAGATCAGCGCATGGACCCATGCTAAAATTGTCTGTTGTCCAAGAGATAGCAGACAGATACAAAAACACACCTGAACAGGTAATATTGAATAAGTTATCCTTTATTTCTTTCACAGCACAACCCTATCCAAAAACTACCAAAATGTTGGAAAGGTTGCCAAACCTCTTGCTTAAACAGCCAGACTTGACTTTTTCTAATCGATATGCCAGACTTAGGGGAGAGAGAAAATTACTGAATCAATTAGAAATGTTCTTGTGCTTCTCTTATTGAAGGTAAACCTGCATCAGTCATATATGCCCATGTACTGTATCTAGGACAGAAGCACAGAGAAACAAAACTCAACAACTAAAATTTGAAACATTCTACATTTGGAGATATACGTGTATACCTTTGGAGATCAATGTGTTAGCTACATATAGAGATAAGAGTATAATCACAAAGATCTAGAAACCACAAATGATTCCTTAAGAAGGATCCCTGGGTGAAGCTAAATTTGTTCTGATTCTCTCCCTAAGATGAACAGGGGTCCTGAGGCTTTATATTTAACATGGAGCAAATGCCTTTGACCTCAAACTGTCAGATTCTGATTTAGAAACCCTTGATTTTTAAAGTATTTGTGTGTTGCTGAATTGTCCTTAGGTATAGAAATATTATTGAGGATAACTGGAATGTTTTGATTGGATTATTTTTTAGGACCTGAGGAAAGATCTTTTTGTCTTCCCCCAGGTCTTAATCAGTGTAGGTGGCTGTCAATTGATGCACAAAGGATTCCCTGAGCATTACATTTCTATGATGCTAAGGGTTCATTTTTAGAAGTTAAAAAAGCCATCCAGCATGAGATAATGGTTTGTAAGCCAATAGATGTGGTACGCTTTGTACATAGAATACGGTAGAGAAAGAAATGGATTCTACTACTAACAAGATAACAAAGCAGTATGTGTTAGTCTTGTAATTCTATTGCATGTTCACATATCTATAAACAAGAGGTTCCTGATAGTCTTGTAATTCTATTGCATGTTCACATATCTATAAACAAGAGGTTCCTGAAACTATATATATTTGCGAGTTGTATACATCTAGGTTCATGAATGTAGAGAATGAGTATGAACCGGCCCACGGTTTCAAGCTAAATAGATGAATATGTCTCTAGCATGGTGGTGCCTATAGAAGGCTACACTAGGGCTTATCATAAGTCAATCAAGCAGCATTTATGAATGTATAATAGATTAGTGCAAAAACCTCTGGAAGGGAACTTTCATCTAGCTGAATTGGAGAGGCATTTTACTGCTTTCTGTGTTGTTACTTGTTTTGGTACTTATGCTTAGGAAACCACTGATCAAGCTCAGCACATTGATTACCTTAAAGAAGGCGGCTCACAATTTTTAGTGGGTTGATAAAAGGCTTGCTTAATTCTCATGTTTAAGGCTCTTTTCCCTACACATACTCTGAAACATGAACCGTGAGATTTTTCTAGCTGACGTTTTTCTTGTTGGTTTATCACCTATCTTTTACGGTCTGACATATGCATCAGTTCTTTGTTTTTTTGAGATTAATTAAAATATTCTTGGAGAGCATTGACGATATTATTTTTTCCTGACCAATCCAAACTATTTTCTACATCCACAGTCAGATTAAGAAAATGTCAAATACCATTTTTATTCTTTATATCCAGAAGGACCAGAACGCACCCAAAGCAGTTTGAGAAATATAAACTGGTTGCATTACAAAATTCTCTTTTTGCTAATTTTTAAAACTCCCTCAAAAGAGATGCATCATGTGAGAAGAAATAGAAGGAGAAAAGAAATTATAAACATAAGGCCCGTTGATCACTCAGAGAATCGAAAATCACAATGCAAAGTCCCATTGTTTTTAGGTCATGCCTGGGAACAGTTTGGCAATGATATACTGACTTCCTTTTTAAAGAGGATCTGGACGACATGAACATAGCACTAATTACCATTGTTTACTTAACCAGTTAAGTGTGCTTCTTGCATTGTAGGTAATTCTGCGGTGGGGATTGCAGAGAGGAACTAGTGTCCTACCGTGCAGCCTCAACCCTGACCGTATAAGTAAAAACATTGAAATTTTTAGTTGGTCTTTGTCTGATGATGAGTTGCAGCACTTGAATCACATTGAACCTCAAGTGTGTTTATTTGGGAATGGTCCTCTGAATACGCTGTTGGATATTGGTTTCATGTTGGGCAATGATCCCCTTCAAGCAGTCCATGAAACGGAAGATGATGCAGAGTACAATGCCTGAGATCTACTGGTCTTTCCTTGAGGACCGTCTGGTCTGGTCCATTTATGTTCAGAAATGTGATCGTGTTATAAGTGCCAATTTGTCTGTAAAGGTTTTGATTTTCTGCCACTGAATAAGAAACAGCTAGGCAACTCTTAGTTATTGAATTGCATCTTTTGTTTCGTGTCATATGAAGTTGTTTAACCTTTATTGATAGGTATACCTGACTGCATCATCAAGATGTGGTCAACTCTACATAGAGCTCGAGAACAAGTCATGCTCTCCGAAAATCCAAACATGTCAATTGATCAGGTTCAAAAATCCGAGTGGAAGAGTGAATTCCGTGTTACTGTTTCTTTAAGTTCAACTCCAGTCTTGGTGTTTGTGTATTGAGCTTTTGTAAACCAGCTTTGTTTAAGACAATGTGGTCTTGTTCACTTAAGATGTATACTTGAAATTTTGCTCATGGAAGGCCTACAGGAGCAGCGTCTGTCTACCTCCCCACAATAGCATTAAGTGAGTAAATTTATGAGTTTTAATTTCAAGGTAGAGTATCGAGCTAGTTCTTTAGATCGGGCAACAGATGCATTATCCCGACAAACAGGGGCGACAAAAGGGGTCCTATGTGCAATTGTTCAATCGCGATTGACACTCTTTGAAACAATAAGATAGGGAATTGCAGCAAAGACTGATTGATAGGAGTTACGACAATAAGCAAAACTAGAAGAAGCAAGTGTTGGTTGCATAGTCTGCGAGGGACTGATTTTGTAAAATTATGGTCTATTTACCTTCAGATTTAGCCTTGATTCACAGAGTCTTAGTAGGAGCTCATAACTCCACACGTGAGGGCCTTCAGAAAATATTGCACCAAGTCAAGACCAATTTTTATTGGGAAGGAATGAGGGGAATAGTTGTATAATTTATGCAACAAAGCAATAATTGACAGTAGAATAAATGGAAAAATCTCCATCCAATAGGGTTGATGCAACCCCTAACTATTCCCATTTAGATTTGGGCGACATATCGATGAATTTCATTGACGTGTTGCCAAAGGTTGGAGGTTAGCCTCTCTTATTTATGGTGGTAGACAGAATTTCTAAAATGACTCATTTTACATCCACAGCACATCCTTATAATGCCATCTCTATGGCTCATGTGTTTTCTTAGAAGATTTTTAGATTACAAGACCTTCTATAATCAATTGTGAGTGATAGAGATAAAGTGTTCATAAGTATGATAAAATATTTAGTATTTTATTTTTATTTGCAATTTTTACATATAAATTGTATTTCAATCAAAAAAAATTTAAAACTTATAATTTTACTTATATATACATCATCATCTTCCAAACTATACAATGATTAAAAAATTTAACTATTCATATGAGAATTTTGAATTAATTTATTTTTCGGTTTGATTTAATTTTATAACTTTTATTAAAATATTCTCATGGAATCGTATTTTAAAATTTTAATTTTATTTGATCTTTAACTAATTTTGCAGCATTATAATTTAACACATCTTAAACTTTTTACTTTATTAGTTTAATTTTCAATCCCATTCTTAAAAGATTGGTTAAAACCAAGATGGATCTCACGAAAGGTTTATCAAATTAAACTGGTTTAATGCGTAAATTAATATTTTACATATTTTGAGAAAGTAGTACGAGTGTCCGACATGAAACATCCGATGTGATGGCTCAGTTACCTGTTCCGATGTTTTGTCCGCTACACTCACATACTCTTTTTGATTTCAGTCTCTGCTTCGCCACACATTGAAGATACGAATACACTGCCACCTGCAAAATACAGAGCTTGAGTATCAGCGACAACTGGGTTACAATGTGCTCTGACCATTTCACTTTTATTGTTTTTGTTACGTGAGTATTTGCCTACAGAAACCAATACCATCACTAGCTTACTTTCAATGGAATACGAAAGAATCGAAAAGTCCCAGGTACTAGCTTTCCATCTTCATCTTCATCTTCATCTTTTTTCTTCGATTAAATCGTCAATTCTTGGTCCATCTTTTGATGGTTTTCTTTACTTTCTCTTTACTCAATGTGTCTGCTTTAGTGCTCAAGTTCGCTTAGAAAAAACACCTGTCCATTCTGATCTGCTAAAAGTAGAAACCTTGTTTAAGATTTATGAATGTTTCACAAATGTAACTAAATTTGATTCCTAGAACAGGGTGGAGGATTGTCACCAGGCAAGCTGAGAAACATCCTTTTACAAGTGGAAAAGAAGTCCAACGAAGAAGAAGTTGAATCTGTCTGCTCCTTGACCTCTCGGCCCACTGACCTTGATGAAACCGGTATGTATTGATGTATGTATCCCATTTTTCCTTTATCTTGTTGCTTCTGTCCTTAATATGTTTGTGGCTTGTTACTTATTTTAATGCATTTTGTTGATTCAACGTCCTATATAATCTCTCAAATCTAGATGTTCCAAATTTGTCTATTCTATAAAGGTACCATTAATGCGTTCCTAGTTTTGAAAATCGTCCTTTGTTGCAAGTTTTCATCCCAACTGGAAACTCGCCCTCGCTTAATGCTTTTATTGTATGGGACATGTAACATGGATGGATCAGAAAGAAACTAATGGACAACGAGGCTAATTTGATCATATTGCAAAAAGTGGTAGACATTTCACATAAGCGGGTCTCATGGCAGATAAGCAAAATTATGCCAACTTAGACAGCTTGGCCAACTGGGAGTAACCTTTACTGCTGAAGCCTTGGCCTTTCACAAGATTTACCCAAGCTAAAGACTACTAAGAAAAGAATACTTTGAAGTTTGAACCCCGAACTTTCATTCTGAAAGCGTTTCCAAAATTTTGGGTGGTCACGGATTCCTGTGAACTATTAAGTGAAGTTTAATATGCATGTCGTGTTACTTCTGTCATGTTAGACAATGTACTGACTGGAAATTTCTGCAGGAGGTGATAGCTCTGGCAATTGCAAAGATGTAGATGTTGATACTGTACTACCTGAATGCTTCACTTCAACATCAGTGGAAACCAAGGCACAAATGGTTAGCGGCTGTAGTTAAAGATCATTTTGAAAAATCAAGAATTAGGTCTTAGTAAGATTTGTTAAATTCCAACAGTAAGCATGATACTACTACTCTATCCTGAATTTCTGAGTTTCAGTCAACAGAGATGGCCCCACAAAGACTGCCTTTTGCACCATTCTCAAAAGGGGCGCCGTCCAAATGGGATGACGCTCATAAATGGATAGCAAGCCCGAACTGGCATCATCCAAAGACTGGGCAAATGCATCTGTTGGGTAGTCAGGGAATTGGATCAAGGAAGAAGACTACTGGTTATTTAAATCGACAAGCTTCCGCCAACATGGTTGTTGAAGTTCCTGAACATAAATATGTTGCTTTTGAAGAATCAGATACAAAATGGGTTAATGCCAGTCAAGCTAAGAAAGAAATTGGGACGAACAGAGATGTTGACTGGGAGTCTAATTCACACCCAATTGCAGAATCATATGGCAAGCCTGTGCTTATGATA
Organism: Erythroxylum ulei; assembly: GCA_027564395.1. Lineage (NCBI taxonomy): Eukaryota > Viridiplantae > Streptophyta > Magnoliopsida > Malpighiales > Erythroxylaceae > Erythroxylum > Erythroxylum ulei. The sequence goes on along the minus strand of JANITX010000210.1, from coordinate 12,713,098 downwards.
GAGAATTCTGTTGGTGAGTCAGCAAGTGATTAAAATCTTGATCCATAAGATAACTTCATTTTCAAATCTAATAGTTTCTAAAGCAATTGATTCTGTTTCCTGTTTTTGATCAACTATGCTTCATAGGATGATTATACCTTATGCAATCAAATTATTAGTGTATTTTAAGTATGTGATTAGATTATGTCTCATGCTGTGTTCCTTCGACTATTTTTGGTCTCAAAAAAATGTAACTGACTATCCTTGGTACAATAGAAATGAAAATGTGGAAGTGGAAATAACCATTGCTTTCTTTATTCTTCTGAAAGTTGAACATGTGATATAGATTAGAGCAGAAAAGTTAGGAGTTTCTCTTTGTGATTTCTTGTTTCAATAGCTTACGACTGTAAGAAGAAGGTTTTATTTATTAGAATCAGCTTCATTGTGCTATACACACTGTACATTGGAGCGTTTTTCCTAACATAACCTCTTAATGGTAAAGTCACCATGCTTTTATGACAGTGGGCAGATGTGAGGAGAGATCAAATCTTCTTCATGGTGTCAATTATTTAACTTTTTTTGTAATTATCTCTTGGTTTGTGCTGAACCCCGTGATTACATCACATTTTGTATAGGTGTTTATTGTTCGACATAAACAATCATTGGTATATTCCTTGGATCGAATTCTTATATCAACAGTATTTTTATACCTAGAAGGTTGTAGGCAGATGATAGATCAAACATTTTCTATGTTGTTCAGGAAAATTGGCCTCATTATATTTGGCTTCTTACAGATAGTTTACAAGACTGTTTTTCAGGTTTTCTAACTAGAACCTGCTTACATGATGCAGCTGTGTTTATAGAAATGATAAGCCTTTGCGCTGTTTGGTACTGATAGAATTTGAGTGAATGTCATGTGAAAGAGCTAATTGCTTAGGCAAGCAAGCTTAGCATGTTACGTACAAAATTCAAAATTAGGATTTATTGTTATGTTTCAGGGGTACAATTTTAGTGGAAGCTTTCTAACATAGCTGTTAAATGCCGGTTGTGTTTTGTTGTAGACAAAATAAGGTTTCTGTACATATCTTCAGAATGAAGATTGAACAATTTTAGAAATATTCAGTACATATTAATTGTTCAACTTTTCTTGCAGTCAATCATAGCCAACATAATTCATCTTTGACAATGCATAGTGCAAGTACATTTATTCCACCTCCCTCAACCGCTAGATCGGTTTCATTGAGAGATATGGGTACAGAAATGACTCCTACTGCTAGTCAAGAACCATCCAGGACAGCAACTCCAGTAAGGGCATCAACACCAATTCGTAGTCCAACATCATCTCGGCCGTCAAGTCCTGACAGAGCTGTACAATCTTCATTTCCAACAAATGCTCTCAATAATCATCTTGGTCCTAAATATGAGTTATCCAAAAGAGAGCAGCAAATGAAAACTAGGAGAGAAATAATGGTTCTGGGGACACAGCTGGGAAAGCTTAATGTTGCTGCGTGGGCTAGTAAAGAGGAGGACGATAAAGATTCATCTACCTCTTTGAGAACTGTAGCTACAGAACAACCAACTAAAAGTGTGATTGAAATGCGTGCTGCAGCATGGGAGGAGGCAGAGAAGGCTAAGTATTTAGCAAGGTACCATGTTCTAAGCACTGATTATTTAATTTGAATTAGTGCATTGTTCTTTTCCCTCTTCATTTCTATTCCATACATTGTATGTTTTGCTAGTTACTAAAGGGTTTTGATGTATATTTCTTATCCAAATACGAACTACGCCTATGCCTTGGTAGTAATACTTCTGGTTGGACTAATAACATGTTTGATTTACTAGAGAAAAAGAGAAAAAATATGGATTACCTGGGGGTATAACACTTAAGAGAGTATTGTGCTGGACAGACAACTGGTTGCTGGTTTTCCAAAAACTGGATTGGTGATTATGATTGCTTTATTTCAGGTTCAAACGTGAAGAGATGAAAATTCAAGCGTGGGAAGATCATCAAAAAGCCAAAACAGAGGCTGAGATGAGAAAAATTGAGGTACTTTAAATTGTTGTCATTAATCGTTTACTGGTGTAACGATGATAATTCTTTGTTCTGGATTTATGCTTCAAGAATTAGGCCAAGAACCAACTATTAAGATTGTAAAGGAAAAGATATTATTACAATGGATTAGCCTCTTTTTTTTTAAAATTTTCATATGATTAAAAGTTTCCCCAGGGCATTGTGATGAACATGTGTTTTGATTTCTACATTCCAAAACTTTTAGCCTGGACAACATCTTTCTATGGCATTCCTACTGTTTTCCGATATCCGAGTTCGAGACTATTAGGCAGATTTTAACAATGGATTATGGGTTAAAATGCTGAATGACTTCTGCTGCCTCGCAGGTGGAGGTTGAAAGGATGAGAGCGGAGGCCCATGATAGGATTATGAACAAACTAGCATCAGCGAGGCACAAAGCAGAAGAGAAGCGAGCAGCTGCAGAAGCCAACAGAAACCGGCATGCTGCAAAAGCAGAGCAACAAGCAGACTATATCAGAAAAAATGGACGCATGCCTTATTCGTTTTCCTGCTGTGGTTGGTGCTCCTAAGTCCAAAAGAACCAGAATGAAAAAGCTATATGCGACTTCACTTGTTTTCTTGAGTTAGGGATGTACTATTTACATTTGAGCATTTTCATCTCTCCTATAGCTATTAAGCTTCATATCTCCTACAGGTGATGTTTAACTTTTGACAATTGCTTACATAAGTTGAAGCTTTTCCTGATTCATGTTCCTTGACATATGCCCAGACACTTGCATGTTTTAGCCTCAACATTTCCAAATTAATTAAATCAATTTTAGCCCGACTTTAATATTTTTGATAATGGCACTAACGTGATTTACCATATAAAATAGAAATCCTAAACACTTATACGCGTCATAGTTAAATAAGTTTAATTAAACTACATCGTTTTGATATTGAAATTCTTGAATAGGTTTATTGACGCACAGAAAGAAAAAGGGTCTAGAATGACAAATTGAAATTTCATTCAAATTGTTAAGTCTGTGTTATTGCCATTTTACACCAGTGTGATAAGGTATCGTTGTCGTCTCGCACCGAAGTGACAAAGTTTGATTTAAAAATTTTAACCCCAAAACAACACATAAGTGTCTAGAATTTTTGTCTTATACGACAAGTTATGTCAACAATGTTAACAAAAATATAAAAATCAGGCTGTAATTGAAAAAAATTAAAAATTTTAATATTTAATTATCACTTTCTAAATTCAGGCTATATTTATAAAATTGAATAAAGTTTGAATTTTTGTTAACCAACCCTAAAACTTATGGTTAATGAAATAAATTTCACAAATTTGATTATCACATATTTGTGTTTTCGTTTTAATTAACAAGAAAATTATTACCATAATTATTAATCATTGGTTAATAAAAATTGGTTTATCCCTTTTATTTCATAAATACTATACAAATTCAAATCAGGAATTTCAGAGAACCTTTAGCTCAAAAGGAGAGGAGCTTTACCCTCCTCTTCCCTCTCTCTCTCTCCTCTTCACTAACTTCTGATCTCTTTCTCTCTCTATAAAATCCTCTTTCAGAAAGGATAATACTTACGCGCCCACACACACACACACACTCACACTATATATTCATAGGCTAAGTTTTGATCCGTTACTTGCAACTATCTTTTGTCTCTTCTCATATACAAATTCCTCTGGAATTGGATCTGATTTTCGGGTGGTCAATTGGATCTGTTGTTGCCGGAAGTTTCATCGACCATGGCGGCGACGACTCAGCGACAGCAACCACCGGCAGCGACGGTGACGACGCTTTCTTCCGAGGAAGAAGCATTGAAAAGGAACACTGATTGTGTTTACTTTCTTGCTTCTCCTTTAACCTGCAAAAAGGTTCAGTCTGTCTCTTCTTTTTTCTTTTCATGATTATCTAGAAGAATTAATCTTTGAAGTCCGAAACCATGCTGATTTATTGCTCTGGGGTTTTTGGGAACACTTGTCTAGTTGGGGTTTCAGATTTGGGTTGTGGTTGGTCCACTTTGGAAACAAGTTTTAGTGAATCTGCATGTTACGTTGCTCTTTTTTGGTATGTCGTCTTTTAGTGGCTCTAGGGTTTTCATGGCTCATCATCTTTTAGTGTTGTTTTATTATGGTTGTGTTTTCGGTGATCGTCATCAACAAATTAGAGTTTGTGAAGGCATATGCTATTAAGTATAATGTGGATTATAAACTAGGTTTATGAGTATTGTTTGTAATCTAATTACCAGTAACTATCGGATGAAAAGCAATGGAACTAAATTAAACCATGGGAGGCGTTTGTACACCATGGCTGGGGGATTTCTGAGGAAGTGTTTCTTTTTCTTTAAAACTTACAAACCGAAGTAAATCAAATCCACAAATATTGTTTTCAAGAACTGTTATCAACTCTATGTTACAAGGGCTTACCGAATATAGATGTTGTATAATACTGTAACCAGAATATACGATATGCCGTGTCTTGTCTCATCTGTTATAGTTTTCTACCAAAAGCATTTTTTTCAGTTATCCTTCTAATTTTCAATATTTTTGTATTTTTAATATATGCAACAATATATTTTTAATATATACAATGATATCTTTCTAATTTTCTTTTTTATTCATTAATTTTTAAGATACATACATGCAACACTGGCCTGCAGAATGTATATATGTGCCTCATTTTCCAAGTGGTTTACCATCTCTCTAGACCCGTGAAAAAGAGAGCATTTTTCCTCATAAGTTTTTTATTTAACCGATCATGTGGTGTGGATTTATCTTTTTTTTTTTTGTGTGGCTGCCCAAATTGGATTTTTGCATTTATTACCTTCTCATTTTTTACTTTTAAAAGACTGTTTGTCTATCATTTGAACAGGGAAGTGAATGTGAGTATCGCCACAGTGAATATGCCCGGGTTAATCCTAGGGATTGCTATTTTTGGTTGAATGGAAACTGCTTGAATCCGAAGTGTGGGTTCCGCCATCCAGTAAGTTTCTTCTTTTTTCTTATTTTCTTGGAATTTCTTTTCTTACTGATATGTTCATCAGTTTGAAAAGTACATATATATTTTTTTATAATCATGAAACGGTCTGTAGAATCTTGGAGATAAAAAATCTGATTTCTTCGCAGCCTCTTGATAGCTTGTTTGGATCTCAAGCCGCAGCACCTGTTGGATCATCTTTACCTCCACCGCAAACTGTAGCGGCACCTGCTACACATACTCCTTATAATTCAGCCAAACATGCAGTCCCTTGCATTTTCTTCCAGAAGGGGCTTTGCTTAAAAGGTGACAGATGTGCTTTTTCACATGGACCAAATACTTCTGGCAATAAAGTTTCACAAACAAATGCAGCTGCTTCTAGTTCTGAAGCCCAGATTAAAGGCAAGGGTTTTGGTGGCCTTCAAAAATTCACTCAGGAAAAGAATATGCTCTCAAAGGCAGTTGATTTGCCTCTAGAAGCTAAAACTGCATCAACAGCTGGAGTTGCTCCACCTAGAACTAATATGGATGTTGAGAGAAACTCATTGCAGCCTGACCTAGTGGATGATGAGGTTCCTAGATATAAAGCTATGATTACTCAAATTGTTCATGGAAATCCAAGTCGTTCCAACCGTTTGCATCCATCAGAGGTAGCTGATGACCAAAGTTTCCAGAATGGTAAGGATTATGATGACTTATTGAGGGAGTCCTCTCCTGGATTTGATGTACTTGTGGATGATGAATTGAGAGATTCTGATTACTATCATGGTGAAGATCCTGAAGGAAGGAACTTGAACTCTGTTGATGAATATGAGCTTGGTCAAACTGATGATTATGGCTCTATGTCTAATATTGACCAAGAAACAATTCACGGTCTACGAGGCTATGACTCCTTTGAGCACATGCAAGTGCAGGATGCTTGGGGAAAGAATAGGGCTTCATCAGAGAGAATGCTGGGGGGCCAAGCACATTTGAAAAGGAGAGGCTATGGGAAAGCTAATAGCCCTGAACAGATTGACGAATCAGATCTGCGTTATCGGTTATCAAAATTACGTAGAGTCAGTAATGGGTTGAGGTCGGTTGTCAGTCAAGATACAGTTTCTATTGACCATGTTGAGGGGAGAGGTTTTCGGGTTTCCTCAAGAAGAGATTCTTACGTATCCTCACGTGAGAGTTCCATTCGTAGTCGTCTTCAAGGTCGAATAAAGCTCCCTGGAAGATCTCTCAATAATGGTGGTGATGAAGTGGAGAAGGGTAGGAATTGGGGCAGATTATCATCAGGTGGTTCACAACTCTCCTCCCACCAAGGGAGGCTTCGTGATAGAATAAAATCTAGAGTAGAAGAAGACTGCAATAACGAAGGGAGAAATTTTAGACGTCCCCAGTTGAGAAGAGAAATTATGGACCAGAAAAGCATTGATTTTACTGGCCCGAAAAGTCTTGCTGAGCTGAAAGTCTCAAAGCATCCAGATGGCAGGACACAAAAATTACTGGGAAAGCGGAAACATTTGGAAGATTTTGTACCATCTGAAGGTGACCTGTCATTTGAAGGGCCAATGCCTCTGAGTGAGATTCTTAAGAGAAAAAAAGAAGCTGAAGCAGCTGCTTCTGCTGGCAAAGCAATTTCTGCAAATAAGCACAGCAATAAGCAAAGTGAGAGAGAGGAAGATTTGACCTGTTGCTTCAATATTGATGCTGATGCAAAAAATCAATCTGGTTTTCTTCTGGGTGCAAAGGATCGAGATAAAAGCCAGGGAGACAAGGGAGAGTCTGCTGCAGAACGGATGGAAGTTTTTCATAACCAATCTTCTCAATTACCTAAGCTAAATGAGCTTGAGAGCGGGGATGAGCGGGCTGTTGATAATTTAACTGAAGACCCTGATTACAATGGTAACGATCAGAGAGATTATGAATATGAGCAAGACGAAGGGGACTACAACTATGATGAAGAGGGCGAAAATGTGGATGCTGAAGAAGGTGAAAATGCCGATATAGATGATGAAGATGTAGATGATGAAGAGGCGGATGATTTTGCTAAGAAAATTGGTGTTATGTTCTCATAGAATGGTATGAAAACCCTCCCCCTGACATGCTTGTGGTTTGTCTAATGGGAAGCTCTTTTTGAGTTAAATCATATATCTGAATAGAACAATGGGTAGTCTTTTTTCGAGTTTTTCTTTGTAGAACTAGTGGTATCAAGCACATTTGGCCATTAATTTTAAACTCTTATAAATGTATCAAAGAACTGATTGAATGAGAATTTTCTGTGCATGGTCCATTTTGCTCTTACCCATCAATAGTATTGCGTTCGCAGAGGCAGTCGATTGAAACACCAGAAAAAAATTACAACTTCATCCATGTATATTAAATTGGATGACCTTTAACTATCGAGTCGGCAGAAAAAAATGGCTTATATTAATGGAAAAAAGGTTCAACCTTCAGAAGGTGATCCAAGCTACAGTGAATGGAAGGTTGAAGATGCACCGGTTAAATCTTGGCTCATAAATTCAATGAGATAATCTGATGTCACACTTTGTGCAGTATGGAACAACAAAGGAAGCCTGGGATGCGTAAAAAGAAGTTATCTTGATGTATCTGATTCTTCTCAAGTGTGTGAATTAATGTAGTAGTCTTTCCAATTACGTCAAAATGATTGGCTTCAAATATAATACTACAATTAGTTCAACTCAGTTTTTAAGGAGCTTGATTATCAAAGACCAAACAATATGACTTGTACTGCTAATGTTAAACAACATACAAATAGTATTGCAGAAGATAGGGCCTATATTTTTTTTGTAATATGACTTGTACTGGGCCTATATTTTTTTTGTTGGACTTGATCATAATCTGGATCAGGTTACTAGTCATGCTCTAGCCACTTCTTCTTTACCAAGGTCGTTGAAAAGTACAAAGACATGACTATGGGAGTTGATACCTATGTAACACGGAAAGATAGATCTTATTACGAGTTTCGGATCATTTATGAAAGGGTTAAAAACGAAAGAAATGTGGAATACTTATTTCGGTTCTATCCAATGTTCTGAAGCAGTTTTCAGGGCCAAAACAAGCTTCAATCTTCTAGAACTTTCACAGAAAGTGATTACTGACACTCGGTTAATGCCTTTCTACAGTTTTTTTAAGACGTAAGCGCTCTTAACGAGTCAAAGGATTCGTATACTTACGCATTACATAAGTAACTACAGGAGACTTTAATCTTTATATATAACTTTTATATCGGGCTTTCCCATTACAAGCTCGATATAGGTCCGATCTACACTAATTGGGATCCATTTTTCTCCTGGACTTCGACCTATTAATTTAGATCATTTATTGGGCCACTTTATTACTTTTTTCTGGACCAAATTATATAACTTAGTCGATAAGTTATTGAAAAATCGAAAAATACAATTAATAATTATCCAATATTATGGGGAAGGATAAAATTGTCCAATATTCTCCACCTTGGACAAGTATTAATTGTAGTTTTAAGTCAAGTTTTAAAAAGTATAAAATCGGTTAAATCACGCCAGTGTATTGGTACTAAATTTTAAAAAAATTAAAAAATATTGATCAAAAGGTAATGAAAGTCCAACATTCTATTCTACAAGGCTTTCGATATCGAAAAATATCAAACACATATGTCATGTTCAGCACAGGTTCAATATAATCATGAATATCTAATACCTCACTAACCTGAATGAAAAAATGGAGTGTGACAAACTAGGATGATACTTGTATGATCTAAAACGTATCATCTTCGCTTGTAGGTCTCGATTTCTCCAATTTTATGCTAAATTGTAGCAGAGAAATCTTGTTTCCTCTCACGAAATGCTAAACAGCATTAGAGAAAACTTATTTTCTCTCACTAAATGCTAAACATCATTAGAGAAAACCTTTATATTCTCCAATTGACTGCTAAACTGCATTAGAGAACCTTTATAAGATTACAAACTTATATCCCCCTATATCATGTTAAATTTATGGATATCCGTACTAAACTGTATGTGTCAAAATGACATAGACTTAAGGTCAATCTTTATATATGCCTAATGACCTTAAAATGCTTAAGATCAACACAAATCTTAAGACTTTCATATGTAATATGACTATACACAAGAACAGTTATTACTGAGAATAAAAAGATGATCATCTATATTAATAAATAATCATAACGTCATAATACATCAAAATGTAAAAAATTTTAAGTAACAAATATAATGATGCTTAAGTACTGCTGTTTAAGGACTTTAACACGCCCATACTGGATACATGTTTAACAAATACTAGTGGGCGAAGTCCTTTAGTCAATGAATTAGCTAACATCTCCTCAGTCTTGATGTGCTCCACTTCAACATCACCCTTCAGAATCAATTCCTTTATGGCCAAGTATTTGACCTCTAAATGCTTAGACCATGTGATACTCTTGTTGTTATTACTAAACAACACTGCAGCAAGATTATCACAATATAACCGAATGGGTCAAGTTATCAAATCTACCACATACAACTCAGAAATTAAGTTTCTGAGCTAAACCATCTGTGTAGCAACTCCATAACATGCAATAATGTTGGACCTTGAATTTTCTAAATTTCTTATAAATTTCTGAATTTGTTATTTATGTTTGTTTATTGGGTTAATTTTTTTTATTTTTAGAATTGAGTCATTAATTAGAATTTGAGGGAAGGATTAGAAGGAAGAGTTAGAATTAAGTTAGCTTAAGTGGTGGTTAGAGCCATAAAAGACAAGCCAAGGGCAAAGTTGGAAAGACCTTGTAAGTGAGGGGGCAAAATGGGAAGAAAAGGAGTAAGTGGTGTCTTAAATTTGAAGAAGAGAAGAAGAGTGTCGTGGAAGCCATAGAGAAGAGGGAAAAAACGTGAGGGAGGAGAAGGAGAAGAAGAAAACCGAAAAAGCTAGGGAAAAAGGAGGGAAATTTCGTGGGAAGAGGAAGAATCAAGCTTTCCAAGGTAAGTTCATCATCTTCTTCATGCTTTAGTTAAGAAATGGGTTGTGGTTTTGTGAATGAGGAGTTGTAGAGAGAGAAAGGGGTTTGTGTTGTGAATGTTTGGGGGAAGAAGAAGATGGTGAGATCCATAGGGTTTTTGGGTTTCTAAGCTAGGTTTTGAGTTTTCTAACCTAGATGGACTATGGGTAGGTTAAATTGGAGCTTGATTAGGGTTAATT
>JANITX010000210.1:12685087-12695552 GCA_027564395.1 Erythroxylum ulei | reverse complement strand
GTGCTTAGAGCATTGATTGAATTAGAAGATGAATACTTGAGACAACCCAATGGTGAAGAAGTTGCTCCAGAAATACTGAACAACAATAGGTTCTATGCATATTTTATTATAAGGGTAATTTTGGAGAAAAAAAAAATATTACAAGCCATTCTATTCTATTCATTTTTAGTATCACTTCTAAACAATGGTCAAAGGAGTCCCTCTCTTATTTTATTTAAACTTCCAAATAATTGAGTAACTCATTCCATTCCATTCCATTCCACTCCATTCCATGTCGTTCTATTAATTGTCATTCCATTCCATCGTAAACTCCCAAACATACCCTAAGTTATAACTACATCTTATTCTCATATTGTTCCTTATCAAAATACTGAACTCAGTAGTAGTAATTATTTTTTATTATCTTCAAAATATCAATTAAAAAACCTCCTTTAATTCATTAATTTCCCCTTTTAATGATAATTAAGTATTTATGATATTATAGAGCAATAATAAAATTAAGTACACAATCAAGATAGTAATTAGTAGAGATGACATTGGGTTGGGATGAGCTCGGCCCAACTCGACCCAATCCATGACTGGTGGTTAGACCCAACCTTGTATTTAAAAATAGAAAATAAAAAAATAATGTCATTTTTTGACAAAACAATGTCGTTTTGTACCTTCCTGTTTGGCCATGGGCCCAACCAGGCCAATTTTGCCATTCCTAGTGATTAGCTTAACTTTAATTCATACATTAACATAATGTAATTTCAAGAACAAATGTGAAATTCAATATAAGTGTAAAATAAATATCCACACATATAGATCAACTTAAACATAACATAAATTTATTCAAACACAAAATATCACATAAAGTATGGGAAACAATCACTCCCTTTGAATCTAATATCACAAGCATAAAATTTTATGAATTGAATCAATTTAGAAAATTCTTAAATGGAAAATTTTGGATGTTTGTTAAGTGGTTGATAGGTTGAATATTGTTGTGTATTTTAATATTATATGTATATTTTAATCATTTGACTAATTTCTATCTATATTAAGTTATTCTGTTTTAAATGTACAGTTAGTTACTCTGATTGAAAAGGTAACTGACCCTTTCCCACTATATTTTTTTTAAGGAGACAAAGAGATCATGGATAACCTCAATGCATGCGACTGACATAGTAGAGTCTAAGTGGGGTCAACACATTAAAATGAGTAAAGTTTTTTTCTTGTTTATACTTTTGAATGTGATAGTTCAAATAGTTGTACTTATATAAATAATTTTTGTCACTGAACAATATTATTTTTAGAATTGGTGAGGATTTTGGTAATTAATGATATAATTAGGAAACTATTTGGGCAAATTATGGTTTAAGAATTATTCGAGCGTCACACTTAGGAGAACTACAATGACTTGATTGTCTTTGCTGGTCTTGATATTTTATGAAAAAAGATTTCGAAGAGATGATTGCAAGACAACAATTCATGTATACTCCAATACAGATGGGAAGAGGAGTTGGAGTTCGTATAAAGCATTTTCGGTTATGGGCTTCATCTCTCAGCCACTGAACGTGGTGTTGAGAAGGTATAGTGATGACTGGAATTGAAAGACTGTTCTTGCTACTGACTTGATCCCTACCATTTTATGCTAAGGCATGAGCAAAACAAGACACGACAAATACAGCTGTTGCTGGATGTGTAACTGGAGGTGCTTTGTCGGTAAAAGATAACCTTCTTGGATGGCATGATTCCCCTTCATGAGTAGATAATGTATTTTGTTGGTGGCTTTTTCATTATACTGAGTGTCACGAGGTCTGTTGGAGTTGGGTGTCTTACAAGTCTACTTCTGTTTTGCTTCCTATTCTCTTGACATTTTTTATGCATCTTCTTCAATACAAAGTTAGTATCACAAAGCGTTCCAACAAGAAGGAACAATGGGCTGCTTGCCTGCGCTATACCAGTATATTAGTTCCTTCCGTCTTTTGTCGGTGAAAGCAGGGGCCTTGGTATCGTGTGTAAGAGAAACTGGTGTGAATCTGAAATACCATCTGTTGTAGTCTTGTAGCCACTCTTTGATATATCTTCTTGTTGGTACATCATATCAAGAATATCTATGAGAAAATCAAATTAAAACCTGCTGACATGCATAGCTTCATTTCAAGCATTGGTCAGTTCTTTGCTGCTAATAATTCAGATTTCTAACATATCAATTTTAAAAACCAAATAGTTCGATCTTAGTTAATATTGCTACCAACTGTTTAGATTTTAATTGAAATCATTCTTTGCTGCATGATCCCTTTGGACCTCCTACTTAAATGCTTGGCCTGACTACTCAAAAGTGTCCATAATTGGTGGAAGAGCTTGAGGTCTATTCTTTTTGCATTACTCAAAGTGCAAGGATCACGACCAGTTTTATCCAATAAACACAACCTTTCATCTGCAGAAACAAAAGCTTTGGAGAGGAATCTTGGAGACTACGTGTACAAAAGAACTATAATATTTGCACGCATCCTTAAGTGTCATTTTACATGCTGTTAGGTTGTGTGCCAAACACTTGACAACCTGACAAAATGAACCAGTAAATGTTGAACTTCTCTACCATACTCCACATGAACAAAAGCTTCTAGGAATTAACCATGTGGAACCTTAGTAACTGGGAAATTGTTATATCTATCTTCACAACTTGAACAGAGGACTTCCAAATTCTTGCTACCTTGTGATCTACTTGTAAATCCATTCATTCGCTCGGCCTCCTGACTCATCCATGTCTATAAAAATGCTTACTGCCTGTAGTAAATGGTGTGATGTGGATTATGTTATGTGTTGATTTGCAAAGGATCTCATGTACTCAGAGATGTATCAACTATTATGCCATTCAATTCCACAAGTTATAGAGGAGCTTCAACTAATCTTATACTAGCCAGTTTTCCTTTAGTTGAGAATTAATACTGCAAAAACGCAAGATCTTGAGTAAATTATCCAAAATATAAGCAACCGTTACAGTATCAATTTACCTTCCCTATTCGTGGTCGCTCTTTCACCTTCGCCAAACTGTTTCGAATATGTGAGACAGCTCCCCAGCATTTCAACGTGTTTGCAACATCATCAAGCCTCAAGAGGTACTCTTCTTCAGTCAGTGGAAAAGATCTCTAAAGCAGGACCAAGAAAGAAGGCATTAAACCGAAAAAGAACAACCAACAAAGACATCATTAAGAAGGAAAACAACCAAATTTCCATAAACCTAGAATATGCATGATGTGGAGTTCTATATAACATGTGAGACATGTCAAAATTAAAAGGTGTAGCTGGGTAAAACATTTGCATGAGGAGTTTATGACAACTCAAATTTATGAAAGCCAAGTATGCTCTTCTCTCATATAAAGCAAACTTCTTGAAATCAATTTATCTATCCAGCAGAGAAACAGTCATCACATGCAAACTCAAGATTGAAGAGCTTATAGTAAAGACCTATAATGGATAACAGAAAGTTAATTCCCAAGTATCTCATGCTGTATTATAGAACAAATACTCTTATCCACAAGCTACTTTATCTATAGACTCCATACTAAAGCTCACTTTCAAGGATACCCAATAACCAAGTGAAAGGCATGCAGTCACAAACCAGAAGATGCATCAATTAACGCAACTTAGAAGATCAATAACATATAATCAACACATTAATTAACACCCGTTGAAGGAAGGTCATGTTTGAAAATTTGAATTTACAAAAGCAAGGCCATGTTTCCAGTAATCTGCTTGCACGTCACATTCATACGAATTTAATGTTCAAGCGTCAGCGTAAAAGTTCGAAAGAATATAAGCAATGAATCCTGGAACTCATACCTCGATCAATGAGTGAATAACATATTTATCTCAATTAGTATAGATATAGATACATGACAGTAATGGAAGATGTAGAGTAGTTTTATTTAGTCATTTATTACCTTTTTGTTCTATAGGAATGGGTTAAATAAGGTTGAAAAGTCATGTATTTAGCATTTTGTTCACACTGGCAAAGTAATGAATTCCTCTTCCCAAGAGGTAATGTGCTATTTATGAAAAGAAATGGATTAGAAACTAAGTTTCATCCAAACAAACATATGCAACAACCACTGAATGTAAAAGAACATACATTGCTTCATTCAGGGCCCCTAGTAGAGTCTAATATTATCATAATTCTTAAACTTGCCAGTGCCTCGCATTTGATGTGGCGTTTTCTTCTGCACATTATGAATAATTAGTAGCTCAAAATTCCTCTTACCTGTTCCCTGTACTTCCACATGACATTCAAAGCAAGGAGACTTCTACCCATAAATTCCTACATTAAGGCAATCACAACGATGAGTGAATCGAAAACATCATATGATAAAAGAACTTCAGTTGAGAAAATTGGAGAACGTAACATAATGGTGAACAAAACTGTTAGTGAGACACTTCGACATTCACAATGACAAACATGAAACATCCTGCATAGTTGTAAAGGAACTTCGCTATAAAGTCTAACATGGCCAGTACTGTTCAATTTGTGATTTCAAAAGCAATTCTAGCTCTGTAATGATGCCTCAAAGACTATATATTTCCAGTTAAATGAATTCATATCATTTCCGTATATGAAGTTTTGTCCCATAAACGAGATACAGTCGCAACTTGTACTTCTCTTCTGGAGACAAATCCCGTAACAATAACGTCGATGACGTTTGCATAACATAATTTCCCTATCTCACGGAATTAAAAAGCTGTCGCAACTCAAATTACTCTTGCACATTACTTCCCTGTAAGCACATGAGTCATACCTTTTTTATCAGCTGAACATCGTAAGATCTTCCATACTTGTTCCTAATAAGAGTTGCAAGGTCCATCCCACTGAAGGTGGAATCATCAGAACCAACAATTCTTTCAAGATTCTGTCTTATCAATTCACTGTCAACCTGAAAGGTTTGAAATGAAGACGTCATAGCTATTGGCCGAATATAAGAGATAATTTTTGGCGTCCAACAAAATGTTAACATACAATATGCAAAATAAAAGGAGGGCCATGAGTAGAAAGAAAGAGAATCCTAAAAAACCCGTTTTGAGCACTACCGCGAGGAAAAGACTTGAAATGCAAATAACAGTCGAAAGTTCAAACGTACCCCTCCAGATTCACCTTGGGAAGTATTCCTCTCGCTCACATCATCTTCTGAGTCATCTGGGTCATTTCCATCATCCACTACACTAGAAAAAACCGGTCTACCCTTCCTGGCAATGAAGTGGTAGCTGCTAGTACTAAGGCCGTTACTACTGATTCCGGAGAGAAATTGGGCGTTGGAGAAAATCGATCCTTTGATAAATCTTCCAACGTGATGACGCTTATGAACTCCAATGGACCAGTTACAGTGCGTAATGCTCGTCATATCCCTGAAATCACCGTACTTTTATCATTCCTCTTCGATACCATATCATATATGAAAGGCAGAGGATGGAACCTGGTAAGAAGGACCTGCTCAGGTAGCTTCGTGGTTATAGAATCCGGGAAAAAGTTGTCAACTTTGGAACTCGGCAACACCCGTGGGTTGGGTACATCGGCTTGCTTGCTTGCTTGCCACAGAAAAAAAGGAGTTTTTTTTATTATTCTTCCGTAATCTTGTTCCGTAATTGCTGTGCTCGCTTTTGTCTTGACATGTACTGATTGGGTTTTGACCGTGAATATAAATTGACAACGTGAAGTTTTTTAATTTTTTGTTTTCTTCTCTTGCAGATAGGCTGTTTGACATACTTATTGTGCCAACTGCCAAGGCCAATAGACATCATTAGACTCTAGTCAGACCAAGCAAGCTTCATGGACCTCATTTATGGATCCTTGTTAGACTTAAATCGGACCTCATTTACTAGCAATTGAATTTTGGTGCTGTCGATACCCTTGTGGCGGGCGGTTCTTGACGCAAGAAAGACAGCGAGAGAAGAAGAAGAAGAAGAAAAGGTTTGGAATGAAGCAATAAGGTCGACCTAGGTTTTGTACTTTGTTGATGAGTATTGGGTTCTACTAGTTGCTTATGAACACGGTACATGCATTGCTGCTCTCTCTCTTCATGCTTTAGAAATTCTTTGTAGCATTTGAGAGATGTTTAGACGAATCAAACTTACTAGCATTTTAACAAACATCAATGGTCTGGTCTAGAGAAAGAAAGGAAAAACATATACTTCTGTTCTGTACTTCTGTAAACTTAATACATTATTGATATGCATCAACAAAAAGAAAAAACCACAACTTATAATTAAATCTACACCGTCAGCTATTAGCATCCAATCAAATATCAAACCGACCCTGCCCTCCTAAACTAGATGCAACCTTAGTTTCACTTTCCTTGATTCATTGTCATGTGTGTCGTGCAATAAGTATAATAATGTTTTTCTGTAAGAAATGTAAAAAAAAGAAGGGAAACATACATTTCAGGATTGGTCACCAACATGTGTGTTTTATGACATAATTAGTGGATTTAGAAATACTTGTCGAGTTCAGACTTGTGACGACACAGAAGATTGACCTTGAGACCATGCTTCATGTACATCGTCAAAGCGAGCTTGGGCATCACAGGATGATCTTTCACCACATTCACATGGTAACGGTAAAGTATAGAGGCTGCAACAAACTTCATTTGATAGTATGCAAAGTCTTTTCCTAAACATAGTCGAGGACCACCATTAAAAGCTGTGAACTTATAGGCTGATTCGCTCATGAATCGACCGTCTCTTAGCCATCTTTCTGGCATGAACTCCCTGCAGTCTTCACCCCATATTTCCTTCATTCTTCCCATTGCATACATTGCATATATCACTTTTGTTCCTTTCTTCAGTTCTGTCCCATCTGGGAATATGTCATCCTCAACAACCTACAACATCAGAAATTAAAAATGAAAATAAGTTATCACTTTTCATTTAATTTGTTTGATCCATGTGATGCTCTGATCAAAGACGAGTTGATGGCTTGATGCTATTTTCACGTATTGTAATTAACTAAACTAATTATACCACACACACACTCATACAAAGATAGAAGAAAAATGACAGGCTACCCCAGTTCATAAATACAGGAAGTAGTCTTCCGATGAGTCTTGACCAATGATCAGCATTGACTCTCTAACCAAGAGGGCTTTAAGTATTGGATTAGTCTTTCAAGGAGATTTGACCTGTATTCAAGTCTTCACCTGTTTCTAGGACCTCGATTTCTATTCTTAATAATTCAATTTCATTTCATGCTTACTCTGTGGTCATCTAAGACATATATATATATATATATATATACTGTTAGGTAACCAAGAAACTGCCCCAATTGTACTTTTATAACGGCAAAGCTTCTATTGCTCAACGAAATGGCAGAGCTTGAGCATTGGAAACGTACAAGCCAGCCAATAGATGACTAATGATGACATGAATCTTATAAGATGGAGATCTGGTGGAGGCTTCAGGGGTTGTATTGTATTGATTATGAGCACCAGAGATGAATAAACATGCCTAAGAAATAAGTTCTAAACGTTGAAGGAAAAATGAATTGCTTAATATAAATTGATTAATTACCTCTTTGTGATCCACAGGAACTGAAGGGTACAACCTTAAGGCCTCAGACAGTGCAGCTTGCAGATAATCCATCTTCTTTATCTCCTCTGGTCTAAACACCATGGGCTCTTTATCGTTAGTGTCTAAATCTCGTCTATCTCTGATAATCCTGCACATTTCACCAAGGATTTTCTCCTCTACCGTTGGGTGTGAATCAAGAAGCCAGAAAAACCAACTCAATGCCACAGAAGATGTATCTCTCCCAGCAAGGATGAAGTTCACGCATATATCTCTCAAAAACTTGTCTGAAAATGGCTGTCCCTGCTCATCTTTTAACTTCATAAACACTGTCAAAAGATCTGATTTTTGCTTCTTACAATCATCAGTTTGCAAAGACAGTTCTTTTTTCCTCGTATCGATCACGTCTTCTGCGAATTTGTCCACACCCTGTATCGATATCTTGAGCTTCTTTTCCGTCCCCAAATCAAGGTACCTCATGGCTTTCCATATGCAAGTTGGGGAAATAAATCGTAGCACTGTAGCCTCTGTTGCATCCTCAAAAGCTTTGGCAAATGGTATTTCAGGTAAGCCCGGACTTAGACACCCAGGATCAACGCCAAATGCTATCATGCAAACGTTGTCAAATGTAAGCCTTAACAGAATATCCTGTAGATCAATGGACAATGAGTTGGTGACTGCATTTTCTAGAACTGTCAAGAGCCTTCCGTGGACAAGTTCAAGCAATGACTCTGTGGTTAATTGCCTGAACTTGGCCGAATGAAACTCAATGCTCGCAGTCTTCCTTTGTCTTTGCCATATCTCATCATCTGCACTAAATATTCCGTCACCTAGAAGATCATGAACTGTGTTATGAAAGAACTGGCCTTTTGGGAAATTAGAGAACTTGGTTTTGAGAAGATGCTCTACGTTTCTAGGATCCGCAGTCACCACACAATTGAGACTACTAAACCATGGACCTCTAAACCTAAAAGTACCGTTTTGACGGCAAAGCACATCGGTAATCCATTCATAGGTGTTGGTTCGGACTGCAGCCATCAAGGACGGCAACATCCCGAGTACTGGCCATATGGGTAGGCCGTGCCTCTTTCCCTGCCTTAGAGAATGAATGGCTATGAAGACAAAGGCAGCAACCAAAAGTTCCAACACTTGAATGTCCCTCAAGAAGAAGAGCCGCCGGGAAAGGAGATCATTGGAAAATGAGGAGGACGAGGAGGAGATAAGGGAAGTAAGGTTGGTACTGGGGTCGATCATGGTGTTGGTGGGATGACTAGCTGCAATGAAATGCGAGTGTCATGCATGTAAGTGCAAATGAATGGTTAGTTAAGGGTAGTGGACATGAGTTATATGGGGAGTAGAAATGCATGCTACTTTCTTGGCGTGTAGTTTTTGGTCCTATTGGTGTGATTTGGTGAGCTGAAAGTTTATGGGATATATATGGAAAGCCGCTTTACCTCTTTGCTTTACTTAATTAAGAGGTATTGATCCTCTCTTTACACAACTTAACAGGTTTTGTCCACTACTGGGGACTAGCTTCCATAATAGTTACTAATGAAGGAAAGTTGACACTTCTACTAAAGTTTATGGGACGATGGGAAGTGGGTGGCGCAGATAACCTAAGTTGCAACTATTTACACTTCTTTTATGGGTAATAGTACACGTTATTAATGGTTATTAGTGGGATTATCTTTATATATATATTTATAAGAAAAGAGTATGAAAATTAGAATATATAGATTTTTGGGTGGCTACTGGTGGGATTTGGTATGCTGAACGCTCACCACGTGGGATCTGCGTCTACCCCACTCATTCGCTTTCACTCCTTCCATCATGTACTTGTTCTCGTTGAACTGTTCTTTATCAATTCACAGATTTTGATTCTGTGAACTATAAAATCCCATTCTCTTGAAGTCGAAATAGGTCTCGCCATACTTTGTTATGTAATTTTTGAACGGGATTCTACAGTTGGACAAGAGATTCCTTTTTTAAGAAATAGTGTGATGGTGAACTTTCTTCACCAATCACCACCTCCAAGCATCATTGTTGGGACCCTTTTCACTTGATCTGAGGGAGATTTCTATCGGATATATTCCAATGTAAGTCGAACAAGGAAACGTAGTGACTCTAAACACATCTGTCACTAGATAAATTAAACAGGACTGAATTTGAACAAGCATAAGCTGCTTACGTCAACTTGCACGATATTCCAAGAACTGGAATGAGAAGGACAGGTGTGGCTTATTGGATGTTGTAGGTGGAACGGCTTTTGTTTTCTATTCATATATGCAGATTGCAGAGCCATCTATGTGAATACTTGCATGATCAGCGAAATTAATTGTAACAATCCTAACCCAAAATGTTCCTTCTACTCTTCACCTAAGACTTTTGCTATCTGATGCATCTATAGTATGACACTTCCTGTTTTTGGTTTATACGTATTAAATGCCTGCAACCGGAACAGCAAATTCATGTCCTTTTAATCAGTAATTTTAACTGTTTATTAAAAAAAAAGTATGGAATCAAAGTCTTGCTGGAACTTAATAATTTATATTGATATTTCATGGATTAACCTCGGAATAACTCTATTCCACTTTCTTTGTTTGAACCCTATTTTCCCCTCCAATACGATGCCGTTTTATGCCTAAATATAAAATAATATTGTATTGAGAGCAATGTTATGAATACCGTACCGGACTCGGTACCGGATTGAGTTCTGAAACGAAATTGTACCGGATACCGTTTTAAGAAATTTTTTAAATTTATAAAATAGTCTCTAAAATTTTTAAAAATTGCAAAATAGTCTCATATTGGTATATTATATAGTTGTACTGTATACTTTACTAGTTTATTGTTTACATCAATCATGCTTTCAAAAATCTTAATAATAAATAATAATGACAATTAATATGAAATAACAATAATTTTT
>JANITX010000210.1:12601951-12614243 GCA_027564395.1 Erythroxylum ulei | reverse complement strand
TTCTAAAGAGTCAAAATAGGAACAGAAGATATAATGTGAACAGTAACCCAGAAGAAGTTTATGAATAGTAACACAGAAGATGTTTTACAAGTGGCATAACTTTCTTTACAGATATCGGATCAAGGTGTTCTTTGTATGGTTCGAAAGAGGACTACAAGATCTAAAACTTTCATAAAGACATAAAAGACAATTCTATCTTCTGAGGGGTCAAAACTAGAACAGAAGATAAGCCAAAAAGACAGAAGATAGCAAAACACAGAAGATAGCAAAAAGATAGAAGGAAGAGAAAAACTGCTATAACTTTCCCTACAAATATCGGATCAAGGTGTTCTTTATATGATTCGAAAGAGAGCTTCAAGATCTACAACTTTCATGAAGACCTTAAAGACAGATTCTATCGTCTGAAGGGTCAAAAATAGAACAGAAGATATAAGATGAACAGTGCATAAGCAGATGCACAGTGCGTAAGCAGATGAACAGTGCATAAGAAGATGTACAGTGCATAAGAAGATACAAGGTCAACCTAAGAAGATACAGAAGGTCAACCTAAGAAGATGCAAAAGGTCAACCTAAGAAGATATAGAAGGTCAACCTAAGAAGATGCAAAAGGTCAACCTAAGAAGATGAAGATGGTCAACCGAAGAAGATACAGAAGGTCAACCTATGAAGATACACCATGCATAAAAAGATGTTTCAACTGGGTCTTCCTCCCATCCCCAAAAGTTCTAAATCACTATCTACACTCTCTAGAGCATCTCCACTTATAAAGATCATAACTTTCGAATCAGATGTTTAAAAATTTCATACTATACACCGTTGGAAAGATAAAACTCAACAAGGCAACTTTGCTAAAATCTATTTAGATCAATCCCAAATTTTCTCTTAAAGTCCGAAGATGAATTTTACATTCATACACCAATGTACTGCACCCAGTTCTCAACTTCATGAACTTTTGAGGCTCCTAAAGATAGAATTGAAATTCGATGTCTTCATAAGAAATGTAACTATATGTTTCTTGTTTAATCCAAATCAAGAATCATCTCATTTGGATAACTAGAGAAGAAGTTATGGCTAAAGGACTGAAGCATACTCCTCAAAAAAATTTCCATATCAACCACCCATTTTGTTTTACAATCTTTCTTTAACACAACTTTACTTTATTTACTCCTCATTCTCAACTCCATTTCGAATCAATATCATCCATAAGGAAATTATAGTCCATGATTAATCATGAACATCAATAACAAAGCATACACATATATGCATATCCTTCATTAACATACTACACATATTCAACTTCATTTTTGCTTTCAATTTACTTATGACTTCCACCTTAATTCTTCCCAATTCAAAATCTCTTATCCACCAAAAACACCAAAGTAAAACAAGAATATATCCACATTTCTCATTCAGTAGTCCTAACTTCTAACAAAACATTCGAGGTCCAACAATTCTCCTCCTTAAAGAATTTCGTCCTCGAAATTCTTACCTAAATGATCAAACAATTGGAGGTAAAGTGGTCTTTTACTCACTAATTCAATCATTCACTTTCTTAACAAATTCCTCATTGGGTTTCAGATTACTCAAACTTTTCCCATTTCCTATGTCGACAACATCAATATCAGATCGTATCGATATCTCTTAACATACACACATTACGAACCGAAAACATCTTTGTTGGTAATACTAACTCATAAGTCAATGGTTTGGTCCTCAATATCTTTATCTGAACCAATACAATTCAAACATAGTTGATTCTTTATCTTAGCCTAAGCACATTTTTACTCCATCTAAACATACCTTGAGAAGGTGGTACTCTCTAAAACATGTCATCTTTTGCTTCTACTTCCTTAGCCATTAAACACTATCTCGGTGTATTCCTACTAAGATGATTATCATAGGTTGTCATTTATGCCCCTCTAATCATCTCTTTGTTCAATTATCTTTATTGGTATGTATACTTCTTATTTCAATCTCAAAGCATCATCTTCCTAATCGACCCAAAATTCAAATCTATTTTCAATCTCTCAATCAAATTCACCATTCCTAAATTTCTCAATTTGGGATAAATCAAGCCCCACATTCCATGCTTCTTTTTACTCTAGTTCTGATAATCCTCAATATCGAATTTATGCTTAAGGTATCTGATATAACAAGTAGCCTTATTTTGAATTTCTCACTTGTACAATCATGGTCTTTCAGTATTTATATCAATCTTCTCGGTTTCATATTCAATTCTCTCAATTCAGTGATTGCCTTAAACTTTTATGATCTGTACTTGTATATATACATCCCAGATATTCCTTTACATATACTGTCTCCAAACTTCAAAACAATCACTACTATAGTAGCTCTAAATCATCTATCAAATAGTCAACTCATAGGACTTTAGTTGTCTCCATATGTATGAAACCACTTTATCTTGCTACATTGGATTTATCCAAATCTCTTATATAATATTGTTGCATACTATAGAATCTCCAAATCCATAAGATATAATTAATATCAGTATAATTCCTCAAAATTTTCTTTACTTTCATTTCTCACTCGTGTTACCCATTTTTCTTCACGTATTCAAATTATTCTTCTCAAATTTTCGAATATCTATAATACATCATCAAATTTCGCTTGGATCACTTTAATCTTCAATACCATGGTACTATCGAGGCAATTGTTAACTCAACAATTATTATCAAACTCCATATGCCCATGATTAGCTCTCTTAATTCCTTAAATAACAAGTTCCTCGATGAGGTAACATTATTTCGCATTATTTTCAATTTCCCAATTGACTCACCTTTCTTAAATGATCTTCTTCATTCTTTAGATTTCCTCATCTTACACTCTAACCAAACACCATTGCTCTCATCATTTCTACTTGTCTAAGCTCTTAATAGAATTTCATACAGGTGACTCATACGGTTGCAATTACTGGGATTCCATACTCATCAGTACCCTTCTCAAATGGTGAGAAATCAGACACAGTAGATCCTTGCAAAACTCCTCGTATTCTTTTACGAGGTGGCATTTTACTCCTTCGATAAGACACCATTTTTTCATCTTACTTTCATTCTAATCTTATTTCCTACACATATCTATGGTGTGCATGTCACTTAATGCAACACATCAACTCACATTACAACAATTAATCACATAACACACAATTCATAACCTTATACATTCTGAGCCTAGGAAAAAGCCTAAGCTCTGATACCAAACAATGTTAGACTCTGATTTCGGAGCCCAACATTTGGAGCCATTAGATGGTCCAAACACATTGCAACTTTTCTTAAACAATTAAAGCGTATGCGAAAAATCGATAATCAAATCGGCCCGATCTATTTAAAATCATTTCAGTCACAAAAATGCAAACATCATTGAATACATCAGAGTTTTGAAAAATCACTTGGGCCCATACAGAACATGATGTTTGTTTTCATAATATCGTTACATCAAAAACCACCCCTTTTTGCCTTAATACAAATATAAAATACAAATACATATGATACCATTGAATGCTTATGCTTAAGGTGATTCTAAAATACAAAAGTTCTTAAACTAACTTAATTACAAAAGTCTTTAACTATCTTGGAGTTCCAATGCCTAGCAAGGGTCGCTAATCTTCTCTTTCTTCACCTGAGGAGGGAAGTGGGGGGTGAGCTACACTGCTCAATGGCTAATATATTTAGAGCCATTGGCGATGAGCCACACAATCAAACATATATATATATATATAAACATTCATATAGGCATACACTTCGCAATGAAAGTTCAGCATTTACAATTTCAATTCACATTTCATAATTTAAAATGTCATCACATAGGACATATTGGATGTAACTCACATCGAAGCATAACACTCAAAATGTCATCATAACTTAGCACATTAAAATGCAAATGCACACACAATTGGTTCGAGGGTTCCGCGGAACAAAACAGAGAAATCGAAGTTTATACCGTGAACAAGACGAGTCCACTTTTCGGATCTCGTGGGCCACAAGCAGGAAGTCGGGAGAAGGCTTTATGTTGACGGGCACGTGACTACGAAACGGTTCCTCTCTCGCCCAAACACAATCAAATCTTATGCTCAATTCAATCAATCACAAGTTCATATTCTCATGCTTTTTCTTCTTTCCATTCAATCAAAATGCCATGATACAATTCCAAGGAATAGCATAATCATACGCACAATTCAATTTTATCAAATGTCTTACATCATAATGCAATTTCCACATCACAACATTTTAAAGCAAATCATTTTAGCACACAATACACACACAAGGCATTTTTCTCATTACACAATAACTATAAATAAATTACCCACCTAATTAGCTTGCAAAAATCCAAATCAAGTTTGCCTTTCCTTTTGCTCTTGGATTGAGTTTTCTTGATTTCCTAACACAACCAAAATTCTCATTCAATTCCAATTCAAATGAAAATTCCCCAAATTTTCATAATCACAACAAAATAAAATTAACACAAATCAAGTTCAAACTTAACCTACCTATAGTTCATCTAGGTTAGAAAACCCAAAACCTAGCTTAGAAACCCTAAGATCAAATAGGTTCCCTTAAACCATCTTCTTCCAACACAAAACCCCTTTCTCTCTCTAAAACTCCTTCATTCTCAACACAACAACCAATTTCTTTACTAAAGCAATAAGAAGATGATGAACTTACCTTAAGAATCTTGATTTCTTCTTCTTCCCACGATTTTCTTCCTTCTTCTCTAGCTTCTTCGATTTTTCTTCTCTTCTTTTCTTTCTCTCACGTTTTCTCTCTTTTCTCTTCTCTCTTTGGCTTTCACGGCCTCTCCTCCCTCTCTCTAAATTCAAGCCCTTTTGTTTGGTCATTCTCCCCATTTTGCCCTTCATTAAACTTGGCTTTCCAAATTTACCCCTCCTTTCATTTAACACAAGCCTGCTAACTACTTAAGCTAACTTAAATTCTAACACTTCATTCTAATTTCAATTTTCTAATCATACTTGCTAATTTAATAACCCAATTCTAAAAATAAATAATTAAACAACTAATAAGAAATTTAGAAAAAAAAATCAGGATCCAACACTGACCCTTACCAGTGGATTGATTACAACAACAACAACAATCTTCCTTTATGCAATACCCTAACACTTACCTATTACCAGCTTCTTATTTTGCTAGAACATTTGAAGTTTGCATTATTTAGCAGTAGCTCTGTATACTTACTTTTCATTTCCTTTCTTCTTATTCCATTTCACCTTTTCCTTATCCTTTGTTATGGATGGTTTCCATTGATAAAACAACCTTATTTTTACGTTTTCCACGATCTTGAAACAGTCTTTTGATTTTAATAAAGTCTAGGAGTTCCTTTTCAATTTCCAACTTTAAGCAATCTTTTACAAAAACCATTCTGCTTAACGCCAACATTAGTCTCATCTAAATATAAGGTTTACCCAATGAGTTAGATAGATAGCTCAATTTAGAAGTGGACCAATACTCAAATAGTAATATGAAAAAAATTACCCACAGAGGTTTGCGCTTCATGTTTTTTTTCCAAAGCCATACCTGGTCTCCCCCTCTATGACAACAATGGCTTCCTTTGTATATGTCAAAGGCCCATATCCAACACTTTCTTTAGTTAGCTTCTACTATGAGTCTAAAGATGAAAATGTCCTCTTCAATTATCAATGAAGTCCTTAAGCCATGTTTGCTCTAGTATTTTTTTGCCCACTTCCTAACTAGCAGAAAAGGAAGTCTCTTTTGTTTAAAATATCCTATTAGTGTGTATCTTCATCTTCAAGCCTTGACTTTCAAATTTTTCAAAGGGGCGTTGACCATACTAATCTCTTGATATATGAAACTAGGAACAAAATATGAGTTTCTCCTGAGTTGCTTGTCTCGCCATAACTTGTTTCTATGATTTGCTCATCATACATGTTTTAGAGGGGAAGATATTGCATATTCCTTAGCAGTTAATCCTTCTCCTATTGTAAGAGGGATCAAGGGAAGAGAATTATTCTTAGTGCTAGTTCACTTCTAGATAGCTCAATCTAGAAGTAGACTAGTACTCAAATAGTATACTGTGAAAATTCACCCACAAAGTTCTATTCTTCATGTTACCTTTTTCCAAAGCCATACCTAGTCTCCACCTCTGTAACAACAATGGCTTCCTTTGACTATGCTAGAGATCCATCTTCAACACTTTACAACAATATGGCATATTGATTAACTAATTGGCTAGATTAGTTTACCAATATCACTTATAATGACTAATTTTTGTTTTGAATGATTAATTTAGGTTCTTTTCAGTATATATATACCATTTATAAGTTATGAGACGTTTTTTTTCAATATATAGGTCTGGTTGACCAATATCTCTTGAAAGCTAGTAAAAATGTGTACCATGAGTTTATTAGTATATTGGTCAATACATTGGTCGACCAATGTTATATATTGGTTGAACAATGTAGTCTAAAAGATAGAAATTTCATATATATTAAGTTTGTATCAATATTAGTTGATGAAAACGATCTAGAAGGGGAGGTTGAAAATAGATCTTTTAATCTTTTCGCAAAGTGCTACAAAACAGAGAATTAAAACACACAAAACAAACAAGCAAATCGAAATGTAAAAGAGTAGAGAAGAGACGCAAACACAGTGTTTATAGAGGTTCGGTGCTAAGACCTATGTCCTCTACCTAAGCTCCTACTTAGGATTTTGACAAAGCTCTTTACTACACAATTTTTAGTTCAGTGTGAACTCTTCCAACTCAACTTGACTTCCAGCTCAAGCTACACCTTACAAACGATTTATTTTCCGACACAAATCCTACCTCCCAAGTGATTCTTCTCTAATCACTCAGCTCATAATAATAACTGTTCGACCCCATTCTCGAAGCCCAACCAAGGTATTGGACCACGTTCTCGAAGCCCAACTATCCAATCCGAAGCCGAAAAGCGTAAGCCAGTTTCCTTGTAGGGTTATTTCAACGAACCCTCACTTGATTTGAATCAATATTTTTGAATTCGACACCAAAATCTATCAATTTTTTTGTGGAGAGGTAGCAAAACGCGTTAGGAATCCAATGCTTCAAGAATCACTTAATCTGGAAATCGGACGAAGAAGTTATGGTCAAGAGAATCCAATATGTTTATGTTCTTACCCAAATTGTACATGTCTTGGTGTGATTGCCATAACTTTTGCTACAAATGTCAGATTGATTTTGTTTTTAGACGATTGGAAAGAATACATCGAGATATACAACTTTTATGAAGACCTCAAAGCGAGATTCGGCCTCTAAACTGATCAAAATTGCAATTTACTATAGTTGTCCCGTGAATGTCCGTTTAACGGACATAGACTGGCTTAAAAGCCATTTTCATCCGAAAAGGTCCGTTTAACGGGCATCCATGTCCGTTAAACGGACATTGGCGAGGCAAGGGGTCCTTTTTCACCAGAGAAGGTTTGTTAAATAGACTTAAACTCCGTTAAACGAACATTGGTGACCTAAAACTCCCTCCAAAGCCTCCCCAATGCTTCCAACACCCATTCTAACACTATATACACTCATAATCTCCCCAAATTGAACCCTTTAAGTGTAATAACACTCCTCAAACATTCAATTACCTCTTTTAATGGATTAAACTCCCAAATCTCAACTCAAATAACTAATAGAATATGCAAACTTACACCATTTACCATAGTTGTCATGTTCATACCTCCCATACAACATCATCACTTATAATGCTCATATCTCTCAACTCCGATACCCAAATTTTACAAACTTTATATCGTTGGAAAGTTAAGAGGATTAACTACAACTTTTAAGAAGACAGCTTCATCTAATATAGCCTAATTTAACCCAATTTTTCCCCTGAAGTTCACCCCTATGGAAACTTGAAATATGAATTGTACACTACAAGATAAATAAGCACATACACGAGGGAACTTTTTTAATCCTCAATTCATTTCCAAATCAAAATGAAGTTCATACAGAGCTTTCATACATAGCTTTAATTACATATCGACATTTCATCAAAGTTTCAACACAAGTTACAAAATACATTTGATGCTCAATGTTCAATATGATACTAAAGCTATCCAAAAGTCTAGCCACTAACTTAGTACAAAAGCTAACTCTCTTGGAATTGTCCAATGCCTTGCAAGGATTCACTGATCTTCTCGATTTGCACCTGAGGAGTGGGAAAAAAATATTGGGTTAAGCTATACAACTCAGTGGCTAAGATATTTATAGCCATTGGCGATGAGCCACATAATCAACCATATATATATAAACATTCATATAGGCATACACATCGCAATGAAAGTTCAAAATTTACAATTCAATTCACATTTCATAATTCAAAACATCATCACATGTGACATATTAGATGTAATTCACTTCAGAGCATAACACTCAAATGTCAACATCACTTGGCACATTAAAATGCAAATGCAACACACAATTGGCTTGAGGGTTCCGTGGAACAAAACGAAGAAACCGAAGTTTACACGGTGAACGAAACGGGTCCATTTTTCAAATCTCGTGGTCACAAGCGGGCAGCCGGGAGAAGGCTTTACGTCGACGTGCATGTGACTACAAAATGGTTCCTCTCTCGCCCAAACAAAGCACATAATCAATGCTCAATATCATTTTATCAAAATGATATACTTCCATACTTTTCATGCTCTTTCTTCTTTCCATTCAAATCAAAATGCCACGATACAATTCAATGGCATAACATTGATCAAAATCACAACTTAATTATATCAACATATCATGCTTCTACCGCAATATAACAAAATCAAAATCATCATATATTTTCAACAAGTCAAATTCAAACAATTTAACACATATTCACACATAGACAAGAATTTGCTCAATCACACAATAACCGTAAATACATTACCCACCTTATAACTCTTGAAATCCAAATTCAATTGAGTCCTTCCTCTTGCTCTTAGATAAGTTGTCCTTAATTCCTTAACACAACTAACATTCTCATTTAATTCCAATCCAATTAGAAATCTCCCAAAATTCCCAAAATCACAAAAAAAGAAATTAACCCTAATCAAGCTCATACTTAACCTACCTATAGTCTATCTAGGTTAGAAAACTCAACACTTAGCTTAGAAACCCAAAAACCCAACGGATCTCACCATCTTCTTCTTCCCCCAAGCATTCCCAACACAAACCCCTTTCTCTCTCTACAACTTCCCATTCTCAACACCATAACCTATTTCTTTACTAAAGCATGAAGAAGATGATGAACTTACCTTGAAAGCCTTGATTTCTTCTTCTTCCCACGAATTTTCCTTCCTTTTCCCCTAGCTTTTTCAAATTTTCTTCTTCTTCTCTTCTCCCTCACGTTTTTCTCTTCTCCTTTTGGCTGCTCACAATTTTCTTCCACTCTTCTTCTATTTTTTAGGCCTTTTGTTACTCCTTTTCTTCCAATTATACCCCCACTTACATGGCTTTTCCCATTTTGCCTTTGTTTTGTCTTTTATGGCTCTAACCCCTTCAATCCACTTACACTACATTAATTCTAACTAAGTCCCAATCTTCCCATCAATTTGGAAATCTTTATTCAAGCCTACTTAATAAATGACCCAATTCTAAACTAAAATATAATAAAAAATTCTAAACCAACAAACAAATATAAATAACTACTTAAGCAATTTATAAGAAATTTAGAAAAATTCAAGATCTAACACCTGAAGACGTAGGCAAAGTGTGTTGAACTGCATTACCAAAATTTTGGTGTTCTTATTATTTTGTTTTTGCTTGGTTTTATTTTGTTCGTGCCAAAGAAGTTTGCGAAACTATTAATCCCTTTGTTTTCTCAATTGGTATCAGAGAGAGGTCGTCGATTTAGAACTTGGTAACAAGTTGATACTGATCTTAGTTTCGTGAACATAGCTACAAGAGAGGGTGCATCAATCACCAGACCACCACTATTGTATGGATCTAACTATCCTGCATGGAAATCACGGATAAAAGTCTTCATCCAAGCTCAAGGCACGAGAGCCTGGCATTCGGTAGTACACGATTGGACACATCCAATGATCACTGATGATAAAAGAGAGGCAGTTCAGAAGATCCATAAGAATGGTCAAGAGTCGAAGAAGAAAGTGCATATGGAAATTCACAAGCAATGCATGCAATATTCAGTATCATTGATGAGGGACGCTTCTCAATGATTTCAGCCTGTGAATCGGAAAAAGAAGCATGGGATGCTTTGTAAACTATTCATGAAGGTCAAAATTTGTGATAGCGTCGAAACTACAAATGTTAGCTGTGTGGTTTGAAGAGCTAAAGATGGATGAGAATGATACTATTAGAGATTTTCATGAAAAATTAAGAGATATAGCAAATCAAGCTGATCAACTGGGGAAGAAATACTCCAACGTGAAATTAGTCAAGAAAACATTAAGAACGCTACCTCCAAGGTTTATTCCAAAAATTACAGTAATAGAGGAGGCCCAAGACATTGATAATTTGTCAATGGAAAAAGTTATTGGAATCCTTACAAACTTCAAGATGAATCTTTTAAGAGGTAAGCAATAAAGAAGCAAAGGATTGGCACTACAGGTGGTGTTGGACCTCGTTTCTGGAGCCCAACTTTCGAAGTCCTAAACCTTATGCTTGAAACCCTAAGGGTCATTTGCTGTCATTCCACAATGGTGGTGAGCGCACACTAATCAATCACCAAAATCACAACTTGAGTTCTCCAAATAAATTGTAACTCTAAGTCTCTAGTTTGTTTTGAAGCAAGAATCACCTCAATTGGAGCTCTAAAGCTCAAGATATGCTTAAAAAGCTTAAGTGTGCTCATACCCCAAACATGCTCTCCTAACCGACCCCTGATATGTGTTTAATTGTTGATATTTTTAATCATTTACACTTAGCAATTATTGATATAAAAATCCTTAAGATACTCACTTTAATTCATATATTATTTTAGGTACAATTCGGAAGCAAGGAAATTAAAGTGAGTCGAAAGCACGAAATTTGGATCATCCTCTGAGGATTAATATCTACTTGCTTTTATAAAGGGGAGAGTTCATAAAATTGTTAAATGGAATGCACAGTAGCAAAAATTAAAACAGACATGAAGAGGCGCAACATAGAGGCGTGACCTAGGAGAGCAAATTGACATTAAAAAAAAGAACATCATGCCACGGTAGTGCTGGAAAGAAATAAAATGAAGGCAGTAGCGCTAGAGGGGTGGCAATTTAGTTTTCAAATCATAACTAAAGAACGCATAAAGAAAATGAAAGCCAAGAGAAATTAATTAAACCAAGGGAACGATGACGCAGCAACATGTAGAATGCTGAAGCAAATTAAATCAAGGCTGAAGGAAATCAAACAATGAAGGGCAACGTAAGCTGGCGTTTTATTAGAGAGAAATTAAATCATGTGGGACAACAAGAGTGGTGCGGCACAGATAAAACATGAGACAGCAAATTAAATTAGCTACATTAGGTTTTAAGACGCGGACACACGCGCAACAGCAGGCGTCGACGCACAAGGGAGCTTTAAAAATTGATTTAGAATTTGTAATAAGCAAGAAAATCAACGCACAGCACGGGTGAGAAATTAACACAACAGGCGACATCAAGGCAAGAGGACAGCTGGAGGCATCCCAGCAACATGCAAATAAAAGGAGGAACAAATTAATTAAGCAAAGTTAGTGAGCTATAAGAGAGGACAAGCGTGAACGACGTGGAGGCTGAGGCGCAACCAAAGAAAAATATCGGTGCAGAGGGTCTTCAATCTAGCACAGTGTCGGCGCTGACGTGAGGAGCCAGGGATGGCTTGGCTGCTGGAGCTTAAGGCTTGGGCTGGTGCAGCTTTGGGGAAACAGAAACAGTGCAGCAACAAGAAGAAACAGCGTAGAGATGACAAGCGTGAGCAGTGAAATGAGGAGGTGATATTGTTGGGCTAAAATCAATTAAGGGCAAAAACAAAAGGGGCTTTTGCTAGGGATTAAGTATGGAGCTGAAGCATTTTTATCGAGAGAGACCCATGAAAAGCTAAATGTCCTGACGCTGGTTCGGAGGAAAAATTGACGCCGACGACCCAAGTTAAGTATTAGTTTAATTATTTTGTTGTTTCTTTCTCTCATTCGAAATTGATTGTGTTATCCTATTTTAATTAATTGGGTTTTTGTATGGATAATCAGATTTTCGTTATTATTCGGTCATTTGTGTATTAACCCTTTGGGTATTTTAGATTGATGATTTTAATGCGTTCATTGAATCGTTAATTTGAATCCCATTGCTAGAATTTCGATATAATCCGTAATTGT
>JANITX010000210.1:12564312-12581386 GCA_027564395.1 Erythroxylum ulei | reverse complement strand
GTAAAAAATAATAATAATATTGTAAAAATAATACCACAAATACATCAAATTGAAGGAGTGAGTTACCTAATGGCATTAACGTGGGTATAAAAAGGGGTCAAAAGTTTCAACCTCAAGCAATTGGCCGTAACTCAACGTCCACGTTACTCGCAATCACAATAAATACCTTTGATTTTTCAGAACTTAGAAATAAAAGAGCTTTGAATGGTCCATCCCTTACCATATACTTATAATGCAAGCGACAGCCGCAGCATTTTGGACCACTCCAAGCTTTTGTAGGCTGATTAATAGATTATATACTTCCAAAACCAGTTCTTTTACTAAAAGCAAAAGGGAATATATAGAAAGGTTGCTTTTGAACCTCTCATGCCTTAGAGAAGACATAAACAGCAATACTACAGATGATTCTTATCTGTCTCTTCATTGGCCTTCCTTATTCTTCATAACCCAACAACCTTTTTTTTATATAAGCATTGAGTCAGATACAGAAACTTAAGCAGATAAAAAGTGGGATATCCCAAAAATCCATTCTGACACTAATGGCTTCCTTTAAGTTGTCCTCATATCTTCTTCTTCTTCTTTCTCTTCTTCTTTTGTTGGTAGTCAACTCAGCCAGTAGAGTGATCCGCAGAGAAGATATAAGTGAAGAAGTTTTAGGTCAACAAGAGGCAGATAGAGTGATCAGACTCCCGGGGCAGCCTAAAGTTGGTTTCAAGCACTACGCAGGCTATGTTACAGTGAACGTAACTCATGGAAGAGCACTCTTTTATTGGTTCTTTGAAGCTACCAAGAACCCAAAAGAAAAACCTGTTCTTTTATGGCTGAATGGAGGTATGTCTTGATACTTAATTGTTTTACAATAGAAACGAATCATTTCTGCTATAAATTAGTACATGACTGTTTCCTCATACTGCTCTTTTATAGCACGACTTCTGCATTTTCTTGCCATTTTCCAGGATATCTATACAAAAATTTTCACTTCTTTATATTGAGGATTAGTAGATATAAGTATTTTATCAAGATTCTTCAACATCCATTTCCACGTTCAACCTGCAAGATCACTGAATTCCTTCCCACATGTGTCATTTTCGGTCATGCATTCTTATTAGTTAAGAGAATCCCTTGCCTTGTGACCTTGAAACCTTCTGTTTGTGGTCGTATCACCAAACTTGTAAAAGTGGTATAATACTAAAGAGACATTGGAAGGGGAAGACCATATGCATGTATATATAGAAGATAAAAACACTTTATCATACGTAGAAGGAACTAAAGTTGACCATAAAACATAAAGAAGGAAGGGGTACCTCTAAACAAGCGTCGAATACTATTCTTAACAATGGATCCCTTTGAATATTTGGGTCAACGAAGGGGCTAGAGGAGAGTGTAATAAAAGCTTTGGTCACATATGAGTTGGTTTGTCATATTAGGAGGAATAATTCATCAGCAAGACAAGCCACCCACATGGGTAGATGCCACGGAGGTCTATTCCAAATTCAGTTGCAATTAAGCCCCACCTACTCATACAAGAATTTAAATAGAAACCAAAGATTCGTTTTTCATACATATAAGACCAAATTCAGTTACAGTAACTTGGTGTAATCACACTTACAAGCTTAGCTTAGTTACATCCTAAGTAGGAGAACCAATTCTCAAATTTTAGAGGTGCCTTCATTATGCAAAAGACTGCATTGAAGAGGGAGTACTTCTCTAGCATTCATTGATACCATGAAACATTAGTATTTGGCATACCTGTGAGGGAATCAATTGGCATTGAAGGGGAGGTTCAAGAAACATTAATATTTGACATACATTTGAGGGAATCCACTGGAAATTGAAGGGGAGCACTACAAAAAAAGTTTAAATTAGAAGTGGAAAATTACCGACAGTAAAAAAAAAACTGTAGTCAATTACTGACGGAAATAGTATATTCGTCAGAAAAGTTGTCTGAAAAATAAAAAAAGCATGAATAATTTAATGAGATTCTGATTATAACATAAGTAATTTATAATATTTGCATATATTTTTAGTTAGTAATAAGATATTTGTCTTCAAAACAATTTCTCTATTAATTAAGAGTAAGGGCCGCATACTATTGAATCTTTCTAAACTCTAATATGTTTATGAAAATTTCTTCTAATATAAAAGAAATTATGTCAAGAAATTTTCAACATAGCAAAGTATAAATTATTAGATTTGACTTAAATTTTAATTTTATTGTTATATTTGAGACAAAAAGTCATAATTAGAGTCCTTAAAAATGAGGGGCATCTTGTTTTGACATCCTAAGAAAGAGTTCAGATCCTCTGTCCAATATTACTCTGTCTTATTTTATCTCATAGAATCTCAGCCATTTATTTTGTGGGATCTACGTAGGTACCATGCGAATCCTACATAAATAAATAGTTAAGATTTATTGGACACAATAAAATATCGTAATATTAGATAGAAAATCTTAACACCAAAAAAAAAAAGACAGGAGGTCAAATGAAGTGAAGTCGAATACTTTCTCTTTTTATACGTCACTGATGAAGCAGCGTGGTGTGGTGGAGGAGAACCAATTAGTTCAGTGATGAAAGGTAGTAGCACAAAGGGGACCAGCCTGCACCATAAAAAGCCTGAACTAAGTACTGTACAGCCCTTTGTTTCCTTTATATCTTCGCGATGACATTCGGTCTCTCTTGTCCCTGTCACGCGTGCAACGGCGTCGTTGACGAATTCTTTCTCTTTTTTTAATTTTAATTTCACTTATTATTTGCGCATGCTTTGGCCTCACTTTTTTGGTTTTATTTATTGGGTATATTCTCTTAATACAATGTTTAAAATATTCAATTATTTCAGTCGGTTTAATTGTATAAATTTTGATCTAATTAATTTTTTAATTCAGTCATTAACTTTTCAGTCTGATTTATTTTAATAATTTTTACTGTTAAAAATAGAATAATTTATTGATAAATCGGTCAATTTTAGTAAATTAATAAATTCTTATAAATTAAAATAAATTAATTAATTTTTATTTAACAATCTATTTAATTAAATTTTAAATTATTCAATAGGTAAGAACAATCTTCTTTAATCATATTTTATATTTTATATTTTATTTAATTTTTAGTCAATTTTATTATAGTTAATGCTGATTGAATCTTTTGAATCTTAAATATCTTTTCTTGCCATTTTAATTGCCGGTTTTTTAAAATATAAATTAAAATCATATTTGCAAGTCAAAAGAAAGTACTCTGGATTACTTGCAAATAATGTCTCATCACCCTCACTTCTGATGCCTAATAAAGGATATTGTACGACTGTGTAAAGCCTACTGTTTTATTCGAATTCAATGAGACAAGAGGATCCATGTGAAGAAGCTTAACTCAATTGTGTTGGACTTTATTATACTCAAAAAGTAAGAGAAGAGAATAACTCAATTGTCCTTAATCTATGGCTTTTGTTGTTGAAATATGAACATGGTATGATCAGGTCCAGGCTGCTCATCAATTGGATATGGACAAGCAGAGGAGTTGGGACCTTTCTTTCCTCAAAAAGGAGAACAACAGCTTAAGTTCAATCCTTACACCTGGAACAAAGGTTTATGCATGAAACTTCATGATTTCTTTTTCACTTAAGAGGATACACCAATGCAATTACTAAGTCCAACCACATCAGTTAAACTTATTGTTTTACATTTTAGTTTCTGACGTTGATTTCCATTTTCCAGCGGCAAATCTGTTGTTTGTTGAATCTCCTGTTGGGGTTGGATATTCCTACAGCAATACCAGCAGAGACATCGAAGAACTTGGTGACACTGTTACAGGTAACATATATACATACATACACGTAGTAATGCATCTCTAGTTTCCTTTAGGCAGGAGACTTTCTTCACTACTCTTAGTCTGATTAACTACTTTTCTGATTTAGCTAAAGATGCATACAAGTTTCTTGTCAACTGGTTTGAAAGATTTCCCCAATATAAGTCCCATGACTTTTACATTTCTGGAGAAAGCTATGCAGGTTCTCATTAAACTCCCCACCTTCCTTTGCTTCCTTCAATTGACATACCTGATGGTAAACCCTTTTTTTAATATTTAGGGCACTACGTTCCCCAGCTTGCTGAGGTCATTTATGATCAGAATAAGATAGCTCCCAAGAAGCATCATATAAATGTCAAGGGTTTTATGGTAAGTTTCTTTTCTATCAAGAACACAGTTTTTCAGTTGGTCAGCTGAAATCACATTTGTTTCAGTTTTACCTGAGATTGATTTGTGAGAAAGAGGCTGACATTCTCCAGTAATTCTGAAAGAAACAAAAGCAATCCAAATAAATGAAAAGGAAAACTTCGTGTCAGTAAGTAAGAAAAACATATTTAGGAACTCAGTTGAGGAACAAGAGCTCCATCTTACTGCATGCTTTGGTGAGTATTAGTAGGGAAAAGACGAGAAACCTTCCCTGTGATCAGCAAGAAGCCAAGTGAAAGAAAAGCTAAACTCACTTTGGCAAACCACAATTATAATTCTACAGGATATATTTTTTAAAAAAAAATATGGTTGCATTTGCACTACAATGCAGATTGGAAATGCATTGCTGGATGACGAAACAGACCAAACGGGCATGATAGACTATGCGTGGGGTCATGCTGTAATATCTGATCGTGTATACCAAAATGTTAAAAGTCAATGCAACTTCAGCCAAGACCATCAATCTGATGCGTGCAACAAAGCCCTCAATGACTACTTTGCTGTGTATCGAATTATTGACATGTACAGTTTATATGTACCCCGCTGTGAGAAATACAATTCCAGCACCACCAGGACCAGACAACTCCCAGTCGTTCACGGCACTGCTCCACATTTATTCTCAACATTCGTAAGTTCTGAACACTTTCTTGAAACTTTTCACATGAATGTTCCATATATAATGCACATAATTGAAAACATATAGAGTATGCTGAAAAGCTATTGGAAACCAAAAACAAAAAAAGGAGATTTAAACCTTCTCCACAAGGATTCGGACTTCGATAATCATTATATTTTCTGGCGAGCTACGAAGAGAATGAAGCATGCAGGGAATCAATTTATAACAATTAGAAGAAAAAAGTGCAAGGAAAATTTCAGCAAAAGTTAGTTATTGAACCCATCGTGTCTTGGCCTATACTTCCGTTTCTTGATACCTAATGATGAGACTCAATCCGAAGATAGGAATACACATCAAAAACATTGCTTACTATGTCAATCTAAGGGAGCATTCTGAAGATACTGATGCTACCTAATACCTTACTAAAAAGGCAATCCATATTCTGGCAGGAAGGATGGCACAGGAAACCTGCAGGTTATGATCCTTGTGCATCATACTATACTGAGGCATATATGAACAGGCCAGACGTTCAGGAAGCTCTTCATGCTAATGTCACAAAAATTCCATATGCATGGACTCACTGCAGGTACCAACTTATGTATATAAGCATTCACTATTCAATATACTTTGTCTACCAAATGATTAAAAGATACATATGTACCCTCTTTATATGCGATCTTCTTGATTATCAAGCTATATATACAATCAAATTCCCATCTTCCCTTATCATGCCCAACTGAGATTACTCTAAACTTCTTGGGATATGACTAATTTTCCTGCAGTGATAGCATTATACGTTGGAGAGATTCAACGTTCTCAATTCTTCCCATTATCAAAAAACTTATAGCTGGGGGTCTTCGCATATGGGTCTACAGGTAAATAATACAATAATTTCAAAACCTTCCACCGACTGACTTGAGGATATAGTGTTATTTTCAACAACAAAATTCACGTACACTTTCCTCCAATGCAGTGGAGATACAGACGGAAGGATTCCAGTAACGGCAACAAGGTTAACTTTGAACAAGCTTGGATTAAACACTACCGAAGAATGGTCACCCTGGTACTACAAGAAGCAGGTAACTATTGCACTAATGTCTTCATTTTTGCTATTATTAACATATGCTGGGTTGTTTCTTTCTGAACTCTGAATACAATTGTTTTATTTTGATGTTGTAGGTTGGTGGATGGACAATTGTCTATGATGGCCTGATGTTTGTAACAGTTAGAGGTGCAGGTCATCAAGTCCCAACGTTTAAACCAAAGGAGTCTCTCCAGCTGGTTAGACATTTCTTGGCTAACAAGAAGTTGCCCTCTAAGCCATTCTAATTCTGTCATACTATCTGGAAAATGAATAGCTGTTTTCTTTTCTTCAATAACACAGAAGACCAGAAGCTAAATAATGATAAAACAGGGAGATGAAAATTGCAATCTCTCATCATTATTTAATCAAATGAATAGCCACACCCTTCGTCAATTTGGGCCTGAGATTATATTGTACTTCTATCTTTCTCTTCCCACCCACCTTAACAACCTGTCCCTTATTTACTAACTACTTACAACAATAAGCCCCTATCTACCTTCAACCAAGTTGTGTTTTTTTTAACAACTGATGCGTATTTTCCTTTTATGGAGGATATGATCCTCGATTAAACCCTGTTTGTGAGAGTTTTTTCGTGGTAACACCTCAAACTTTCAAGCCAGACTTGAAAAAACCAAGGTGTTAAAGTCACCATAAGTGAAATTGCAGTTTCAGATTGTCAGATGGTGAAGGCATTGTGGATTTATCATAGTTGTCCATCAACTTAGACCCTAATTTGTTGGCTTGCATATCATCATCCACCGAGTTTAATCTTTGAATAAGGAAACAGGTAATGGCACAGGCACCATAAATTGCAAGAGAATTACTATTGTTAAGATTCAAGACCCTAAGAATGCTTGGACGCAAATACCCTTCTGAAATTTCATGTCAAAGAGAAGAAAACAATTAATAATTAGTTTGGCCATTTACCATCAGGAGAAAGATGCAAGGAAAATTAAGTTCCAAAGAGAAGAAATAGAATTATCAACCAAATATGACCTCAAAAGGACATTAATGGCGTTTTGATCTCATTTGCATGAACTGAATCAAACATAACCAAGAACAAAAATGTTTTTGTAATCAAAGCAATGCTTTGATGATGGATAAATTCTCAGCCCTCTTTCATAAAATTAGAGAGGAAGTGAAAGACAACGGGAAAGGATATGTCAAGTAGAAATTGGCAGTGCTAGAATCAAATAATAATAGTGTTTCTGGGATTGTAACATAAACATCTCCACCTTAATCAATAGAAGGATTAGGAGGACAAAGTTTTGGAAGATCATGGAAGATGCCTCTTGTATGAATCAGTGGTCAATGTCTGAAGCAAGCTATAGAATCACAAATGCATGTAGGGGGCTTCAAAGACGATATAAACACAGCATGAACGCATATGTTCATGCAAACCTCCGGATTCAGTAATGCCAAACATCCTCCTAGACTGGGATCTTCTGATGGTTGGATTTCTTGATCATCAAATCATTAAATCTTCAAGGCATTATACTTCAGTAAACCTCATTAGTAGAGAAATTCAAGAGCTTTTCATTTATTAATCAAGAAATAGATCAGCAGTTCCTTCTGGTCACATGCTCTGACATTGCTCCTATAGCTTTGTCCTGCCAAATACAATGAAGATAATAGCCTCAATCTTAGAACTTCATCACAATCAGTGCCAGTTTATAAATCCAACGGTTGTTTTAGGTTTATAGGTCGAAGCTCCATCGGCCAAAGCAGCAAATTATTTCTACACCTCCCTGGTCCAATAAATAGTTAAGGGTAAAGAATTTGATTTCTTTATATGCTGAAAGAGTTAATATTACTATGTATTAGACAGTTATTATTGTTATAATGTGTCCCACATCAGAGTAATAGTTATAGCTTGTATTGGTCAACACCATAAACAGATGGGCTACGAACTAGTTAAGTCTAAACCACTTTACTCATTCTTTCTCCCTTTTAAACGGAAATTCATGGAAACATCCTTTTGAAACCTTTTCATACTGTTATCCTTTACGTACTTTTGGGCTGCTTCAATCCTCATTACGCGAAAATAGATGTAACGGTTGGCTTTACACACACAACTCCAGTAAAATATGCAATGAAAGAGACAGGAGCTTCAAATACATACCCTAAAGATGCTTCCACAAGCCATAAGTGAAACCTTCAACCCATGGATGGCTTCCTCTATCTCCATCCTGATTTGTCCCATGCTTGCACAGATCAGAAAATAACACAAAAGGAAAGGAAAAAAAGAAAGTTTGGTTAATACTTCAACATATACTGGAAGATAAAAACATCTTTTACTTGTCTGTCAATATGCCAAATGTTGCATGGAGAACCAAATCAAAATGCAGCACTGACTTATTAGCAAATTTGTCCTGCCCATAGTCACTGTTTCAAGCTTAGATGCTCATGCTTGATGTTATAAAAACTAGACCAAGGCTTTATACTTGTTCTAAGTTCACCGAACCATAGTTTTCACATAAAGTTGAATCCGTGGTAAAGTCAGAAAATTAAGAAATAGTTCAAAAGTAGTAGCAAAAACACCCAAGGGCCTCCAAAAAATATCATTGAGAAGCCTGAACATCTACACAAGAAAAGAGTTATGTTTCAATTTTCTGTGCAACCAAATTTGCTCACTAGCATTACATGTGCCCAGAGAGATGAATGGAGAGAGCAAAAATTTTGGCCTTTCTAGTAAATTCAAATGTTACAAAAATCTACTCTGATATCAGCAATCAACCGTTCTCTTCTATGTTACAACAAAACCAACAATGTTACAACAGCAATCATTTAGCTGGATGGACGAATAGGAAGTCTAGCCCTCAAACTTAAAGCCTTATGTTATATTTGAGTTCATGAATCAAAGAATCCAGGTCCTGCCCTCGATAGAAGCTCCTTGCCAGCATCTTTTCCCATCTGAACCATATCGTCAAATGCATATGGACCTTTTCTAGAAGTTTCAAGAACTGCAGTTAAGAGAATAGGCATGGACCATCATTGAAAATCAAGGAACAAAATAAAACTTATCAGCTTTTAATCATCAAGAGAAAGATAAAATACCACGGGTTCCATCTGGGGAAGCTACCAGCCCTTTAAATTGACAATTACCATCTTCGTCTTTGCAGGCATATCCAGCTATAGGGGTGCGGCAAGATCCATCGAGGGTCAAAAGAAAAGCCCTCTCACATGCAACAGCTAGAATTTTTTCATCGTGATTCAGTGAAGCCAAGTAACTAGCCTGCAAGGGTTGACAAAATCAAAATTTTAAGTGAATCTATGAAGGAAATTTTGCAGATACTGATCACTGGAGCATATAAAGTGTAGGTTCAAACTTGCACAATGGAGATTGGTGGATACACATAGGCAATTACATAAAACACTATTAATTGCAATCCTGAATCTATTGTTAAATTACAGTATGCACCTTGCAATCTAAAAACCCAGAACTTCCAAATATATCATTCTCTTCAAGCCTGAGACTATGTTCTTATGGCGCCAAGACCTATGACAGCCTAAAACTCCTACTGGATGAAAGGGTTAGGTCCAATTCTCCTGATTGTAACTGTTTCTGACACAAGTTCTCAAAATTGTGACTGGTAATCATAGTTCTCCTAATACAAGACTATACAGTATGACATACACAAAACCTCAGTCTTCAACTATTCTGTTTAATCACACCCAGGTACCTAAAAGCGAAATATCTCTTGAGGTGAGGATTGTCAAACTTTTGGAACTTGAAGAGAAGACCAAATCCTATTACCTTTTCTTCCCTTAGGTTGATGTTTATGAGCTTGCAATTCCATGAATTTCACAATGGCTCACATCTTGACTTCATTCTATCCAAGAAACCATGTAACTATGTTGGAACTGTGATCCAATGTTCTCTATACTTTAAAGATTCATCAAATCTTACATATTATATGCATTTTCTTCTCAGATAAAAATATTTTATGCAAGCATTTTCAAGTTGAAATGAAAAGAGTGTTGCACTATACCATTTTATCATCATCAATTCGGCAAGCAATTCCAATTGCTCCTTGTGCAACAGCTGGTAGC
This sequence comes from Erythroxylum ulei, assembly GCA_027564395.1. Classification (NCBI taxonomy): domain Eukaryota; kingdom Viridiplantae; phylum Streptophyta; class Magnoliopsida; order Malpighiales; family Erythroxylaceae; genus Erythroxylum; species Erythroxylum ulei. The sequence continues at coordinate 12,571,407 of JANITX010000210.1, read as the reverse complement.
ATGCCATCAATTGAAAGAATTGAAGTCACATTTTCTGTCATATTTAAGCGTTTAAGTCCAGCCAATGCCAATAGTGTTGCATTTACCACTCCTTCGTTGAGTTTTCTCAAACGAGTTTGAACGTTGCCACAAAAATTGCCTAGCACCTACAATAGATGAAATTAAGATGAAAACCCAAATGAAGAGCAAAAGAGACAACTAGAGAAACTCTGAGCATTGATAAACAGTTGGGATAGTTTAACAAGCCATAAAGTGAAAACAGCATTTGAGAAAACTTTTATTTTCACCATTCGGCTTTTTACAAATTAAAGAAAAAATCCCAGGATAAAAAAAAGGAAGCTTCACTGTCCAAAAGACCAAGAATTGCTCCAAGATCAACTTCAGTTAGCTTCATGTCAGGTGTCTTTATTAGATAAGTTGAATGGTAACCCATTAAGAGAAGGCGTAAAATCTTGTCACAATAATCAATCTCTTGTCAATCAATAAACATGCTTACCAGTTATCCACAATCATTTCATTTAAGATCCAATCAGCCAATACGATGCAAGAGCAATTCGTAGTAGAAAAGTAATGTTTTTTAAGTTTTTGTCCGTGTCCTCTGTGTCAGGGTCTTCTTATAGGATGTCCACCATTTATCTTCCAATTGAGGAGCAATGAGTCCTAGAGCTTATCTCCTGTAAATTGAGAAGTTTTAACAACTTTTGAGTTCTATCTTTATCCTTCAGGTTATATCCAGCATTTTTTACATCATCAGAAACACCCACAGCTGATTCCAGGTAGATTCTTTATTGCAAGGGAAAAATGAAGCAAATGTCTTATTTCACTTCTGAATGCATGGATGATTATCCTTGACCTAAGTCCCAAGTGTGCCCCCAACTAGGTCATAGACAATGAAGAGCAATCAGTTTTGGGGTCACGTGAGCTAGCATTCAAATTTTATGCAGTTTAATGCAAGCCTCAATTGGATGAGCATGCTATATGTCCAGGTTGTAGTTTTCCACACTAATTCAATGAGTTTACCTAATTGAGTATAGTAGGGACCTGTTTGTTGAACACAGCGTCTAACTTAAATTTTAATTTCAGATGCAGCACAAGTTCAAATCACTCTTACACTGAGTGATGGATACCAATGGAGTATTTGGGACTTTCTTCTAAGTGAAGCAGTACCAATGACACTCCCAGCAGGAAGCTCTGCTAGAGAAGCTGCAGACAAGGAAATAAATGCATCTCTAACATCCTCACGTTGAAGGTTGCAAGGTAGAATTGTCTTCTCTGGTAAAGACGTGGGAACATCCTTCATTGAGTGAACTGCAATGTCAATTTCACCATCGATTAATGCTTCATCTATTTCTTTAGTGAAGAGTCCCTTCCCACCAATGTCAGCAAGAGGCTGAGTCAGTATTTTGTCTCCTGTTGTCTTTATTATTACTGTCTGAATGGCCCCCTCTTCAGCTAACTCAGAATGTGCTGCAATGAGTTTCTCTCGTGTTTCGTAAGCCTGAGCAAGTGGTAGTGGGCTGTCATAAGTACAGGAAGTGTATAAAATACCAGAAGGACGCACACAATCTAAGCCACATGCAGGAAGCATTAAGTAAGAAATAAGAATAGGAAGGAGGGAGGCAAAAGGGACAATAAAAGAGACGGATTACTTAACCTTTGATTCTCAGGAAAAGAACATAAGCTGACCATTTCAATTACTAACTCCATTGAGATAAACCATATGAAAAGACGGTTGTTATAGATCTTTACTTGTATCCAGTCACCAATATCAAAAAGTTAATGTCCCAGACCTAGGGCTTCAAGTCTTATTGATTAACTAATATCACTTTATGTTACCCTGAAATCTAAATGTTTATCTCTCAATGGACGTTTGAATAACAATAGAAAACAACATATTTTCACTTCCGCTAAACAAATGCTACGTTCAAGGATGTGCTGCTAAATTAGTGAACTCCCAGATCAATGACCTGCACGCGACTCAAACTATTTCATGGAGCAGAATGGAAGAGTGGATCAAATCATGATAATGGTAAAACCAGCAATTGAAGTGATCAAGGAAATTATCAACTAAACGACATACTGACAAGATTGCACAAAAGCTACATAAAGAAACTTCAACTTAAAAAGGCCGCTTTCAAATACCCATTGACTCGAAACAATCTTCAAATCATAAGAACAATAAAGAAAGACACAGATCGTTAAATAAAACGCATAAAACATTTGTCAAAATGTCGAAGAGGAAACAAAACAAGAGCTACATTCACAGCATTACAGAGAATAGGTGAAAGTACCTTCCTCGAGTGCCAATCCTGATAAGGGCAACCTTGGCCCCCTGAGTCTGCTGTTCAACAGCAGCAGAAGCTCTTGTGATGGTTAAAGCATGTTTTTTGCCGCAAATTTTAAGACGCGGTAAAGAAGAAACAGAAAAGGATAAAGACCCGCCATTGCAAGAGATGATTGGACACGAAGGACGCGACATGAGGAGACCTTGAGTTGTACAAAGAGAAGACAAAGTCTCCGTTACTGAAGTAAGCAAGCAAGAAAGGTGACAGGTAGAGTAAGGTGATGGTGGAGCTTGGCTTAGAAGGGAACCAAAGTCTATTTGGGTGCTGTTTGAATACCGGATAGACTAAAGATTTGGTGGGTTCTATTCCCCTACCCTCACCTTCATTTACCTATCGTGGATCTGTCCATTGTTCACCTGCTACGTCAGCATAATAAAATATTTTCCTTAATTTTGGTATGTAAGCTTTAACCAAACATTTATTATTAAATTATGGACAATAAAAAAATAAATAATACATCCATACCACTATAGAAGTTTGGTTATGAAATTAGGGGAAATTTTAAATTTTCACTAAATAAGTAATATAATTTGTAAATTATAATTAAATATATAAATTTATAAGGGTAGTATTAAATTAGTTAAATATATTCCTCAATTGTATATTTCAATAAGTTATAAAAAATATTAATTTTTTGTATATGTCAAGGGTTACTAATTATGATTTATAAATTTAGAATTCATCTAAAAATAAAATTTAACTCCTAACTACATTTTAGTAAAAATTAAAGGATTATTTCAAATCTTTTTCCTTTTAATATACTTTAAAAAACACATAAACTTTCATTTTATTTTTTCTTATTCTTAAATAATATTTTATAATTTAATATTTTAAAGAAGTCATTATGTTTAATATTCTAAAGAATAACAAAGGGGTTAAAGTTGTAATAATTATAGTGACATCAAATTCCTTAGTCACACGTTAAAGTTATGAAAGAAGGTGATTTGAGAAGATAATGAGAAAGGGTGGTCCTATCTCTGAAAATCAATTTGACCTCATGCTAGGAAGGTCCACGATAGAAGCTTTGCATCTCCTTAAGAGGCTAATAGAGTATTATAGAGAAAGATAGCGTAACTTTCATATGATTTTTATTGATTTAGAGAAGGCGTGTGATATGGTACCAAGAGATATCATGTGAAGGTATTTAGAAGTCAAGGGAGGTTTCGGCGACTTATATACAAATTATTAGGGATATGTATAATAGTGTAAAAACTTAAGGAAGGACGATAAGAGGAGATACAAAACATTTTTCTATAAATATTAGGCTACATCAAGGCTCCTCTTTAAACCCCTTTCTATTTCCAGTAGTGGTTGATGAGTTCACTGAGAATGTCAAAGGGGATATGTCTTGGTGTATATTATTTGCTAATGACATTATTTTAGTAGATGAGACGAAAGAAAGTGTCAATATCAAGCTTGAACTTTGAAGGAATACGCTAGAGTTGAAAAGCTTTATATTGAGTACGACTAAGACTGAGTACGTGAAGTATAACTTTTCGAGACATAGAGTGGTTACTGATGTTAAGTAAAGATTGGTTCAGAAATTATACTACAGAATGAGTGTTTTAAAATATTTAGTATCTATTTTCTAAAGCAACGTAGAGATTGATGAAAACATACTTAACCAAAGCAGATCAAGGAGGCTTAAATGAAGAAATGCGGAGGATTTCTATGTAATAATAAGATACTACTCAAGCTTAAAGGTAAATTTTATCACTTAGCGATCAAGGTGACCATGCTTTATGAAGCAAAGTGTTGACCCATCAACACAAGTGCATAGTCATAAGTTAATGATGTCGGAGATAAAAATGCTTCAATATACAACCTTACTATAAAAGATAAGGTCAGAAATATAATGGTAAGAGACAAATTAAAAGTAGTTAATATTATTGACAAATTAAGAGAGGCAACACTTAAATGGTTTGGACATGTTAAAAGGACAAACCCAGACGCTCTAATAAGAAAATAGTACTTAAAGACTGTAAAAAAAAAAAAAGAAAACATAAGAAGAATTGAGGGGAAGTAATTAAGAACGATACAACAATGTCGAAACTTACCAAATATATGACATACAATAGAAAATTTTGGTGTACTATGATTAAGATAAAGAATATCTCACAAAGAGATTATTATTTCTCTTGTAATTAGCTTAAACTTAAAAATATGCAGTATTTACCTATTAAAGATTTGGCCCAAGCTTTTTTATCCATACAGTAATTTTTATCATCATCATCATTATTTATCTCCCTCCCTCTCTTTTTATATAGGTCTTAAAAATAATCTCTCAACTAATTAAAAGTACATACTACTAAACCTTCTCATACGTCACATATTAACGGAATTCTTACTAGGTGTTGATATTGTTACGACGTATATATATATCCAGAAGTTTTGTAGACTTTTTTTAAGAAAAATTGGCAATCTAGTTGCGAGGCATTAATATTGTTTTTGACATATCTAAATTTACGGATCATTAGAAAATAAATTACACAGAAAATAATTATCTTTTAATCAATGTATTTCTAGTAGCGCATTTTTATGGTAAGTGTTGTAACAATACGACGCAGAAGTTATTAATATGATTAATTCACTGAAAAAAACAAAAGGATGCAGAAGAAAATTATAGACAGGGAATCATTAAGTAATCATATTAATTATACGATCTTTCTTACAGACAGAAACCTCCAATCCTATCCTGAACCATCTCATTCTCAGACATTGAAGTCCAACACAAACATATTATTATCTATTTCATATTACATTCTATTATCTTACATCCTATTTTATTATAAAATTAATTATACGATTTTCCTTACAGATGAAACCTCCAATTCGATCCTGATCCATCTCATTCTCAGACATTGAAGTCCAACACAAACATATTATTATCTATTTTATATTTTCGATCTTCTGTTTACCGAAAAAACCATCTTCAAGCCTCTTGCAGTCAACCAAGTAAGCAAAACCATAAGCCAAATTCTTCAACGTGGCCTCATGCAGCTCCAAATCTGGCGTCGCAGTAGCATCCGTCGAGAAAAACACCCTAAAGCCTCTAACAAACGCGTCACGCGCGGTCGTTTCGCAGCACACGTTCGTCACTACCCCCGTGATGATCACCTCCTTCACTCCCATCGCCGCCAGCCGATCCTCCAGCCCCGTGTTAGGAAACGCGCTATAGGTTTGCTTATCCACCACATCGTTGTCGCCGGCGAAGCGGCGGATGTCGGGCATGAGCTCCGCCTCCACTGTGCCATCTATGACTAGGTTGTTGTTCCACCACTCGGCGAGCATGCTGCCGTCGTCCGGAGACTTGTGGCAGTGGCGCGTGAAGAGGACGGGAATGGACGATCGGCGGCAGAGGTCGATGGTGCTGAGGATGTTGTGGAGGATGGGTTTGACCATGGACGCGAAGTAGTTTTGGACATCGATCACCAGCAAAACAGAGGTATTAGGATCCGGTATTCTCTTTCTGGTCTCATATTTCTCGTAGCCCGCCATTTGAATTCCGAAGTAATCAAAGCAAAGACATGATAAATCATTTTAACTCTCAAGTTTGAAGCTCCGGAAGGGTCTATTTGTCATTTTGCTGTGATTGGCTTCTGGGATCTTCCAGGATTATTTTATTCTTCCCATTTGGATTTATGGTTAAACGCGGGGAATTAACGCGTTTCAATGATTGAGGAACTTTTATTTTGGAGACTAGATCTTTTGTTTAGTTTTATTTTGTCTTATTCTGTTTATGAAATCTCAGTCATTTATTTTGTAGACTCTACGTGAGTCTTATATGGGTCACATACGAAACCCATATAAATAAACGGTTAAAATTTATTTGACGCAATAAGACACCATAATATTAAACAGATTATTTGAACTCTTTATTTTGCCGCGCCGCACTAGGGATTAGAGAAGTTGAGTGACCTGACCTCCGCAGACGAGCATTGGAATCTGAGAGAAAAAAGAGACATGTCGTACTTATTGCCACACTTGCACAGGAAGGGAACCAAAATCTATTTGGGTACTGTTTGAATACCGGATAGACTTGTGGGTTCTATTCCCCTACCCTCGCCTTCATTTACCTATCGTGGATCTGTCCATTGTTCACCTGCTACGTTAGCATAATAAAATATTTTCCTTAAATTTGCTTTGTAAGCTTTAACCAAACATTTGTTATTAAATTATGGACAATAAAAAATAAGTAATACATCCATACCACAAGAGAAGTTTGGTTATGAAATTAGGGGAAATTTTAAATTTTAAATTTTCACTAAATAAGTAATACGATTTGTAAATTATAATTAAATAAAAAAATTTATAAGGGTAGTGCTAAATTAATTAAATATATTCCTCAATTATATATTTCAATAAGTTATATAAAAGATTAATTTTTTTGTATATGTCAAGGGTTACTAATTATGATTTATAAATTTAGAATTCATCTAAAAATAAAATTTAACTACTAACTACTTTTTAGTAAAAATTAAAGGATTATTTCATATCTTTTTCCTTTTAATATACTTTAAAAAACACACAAACTTTCATTTTATTTGGACTTATCCTTAAATAATATTTTATAATTTAAATTTTTAAAGAAGTCATTATGTTTAATATTCTAAAACACAACAAAAGGGTTAAAGTTGTAACTAGTCACACATTAAAGATACTAGCAGGTTATCTTTGCGTAAATGCGCAGTAAAAATGCCCAGCACATTTAATAAAAATTGAAACGGGTAAGAATTTTTTTTTGAATCAT
>JANITX010000210.1:12452288-12463882 GCA_027564395.1 Erythroxylum ulei | reverse complement strand
AGTTGCGTAAAGAGAGAAAAATTCAGATACACGGAGAGAAAAGATAGAGGAGTTCAGATCTAGTAGAGACCTTCACTCTGGTCAGTCTCGTTGAACTCCTTCTCCAAAGCGCGATCGATCATGTCGGCGAAGCTATCGTCTCTGGATCTAGTCACATTCGAATCTATGGTTGCATTGTCCGCCAAGTCGTCGACAGACGCGATACAGCGAAGAAAGGAAAAAATGAAAGCCACAGTCAGAACCAATCTCATCGCCAGAGAAACAACAGTCGGGGACGAGGAGACCGAAGGTGTCGGGGAAGAATAATGGGGTTAGTTGTGTAAAATGGGTCTTCGTATTTTCAGGGGACAGGGACAACGTGTCTCTGTCCTCCCTTTTTAGGAGGGACAGAAAATCGTGTCCCTGTACTCTGGAGACAGGGGACGGAACACTGGGGACATGAACCAAACACATATGGGGGTAGGATTTTTTGGTCTTGTCTACTGTCCCCACTCACGGAGACAATAACCAAACACAGGGTAAGGGAATATGGTGAGTTCTTATCCACAACTCGAAAGCAAGTGGCGAGAATCATAAAGCAGCTTTGCTCTGCAAATGGAAAGAACGGTCACTTGGTTTCCTAAAAGGTACTTACTCGAAGGATAGGCTTAAGTTGACAGGAAGACATGTACTTGGAGTCTGGATCTTCTGTTTAATATTTATAGTGTCTTATTTTGTCTTATAAATTTTAGTCATTTATTTATGTGAGTTTTGTGTGGGTCTTGTATAAGTGAATATAAATGTATGGTTAAAATTTATGGGATATAATAAAATATCGTAATATTTAACAGAAAATCTCGTGACATGCACTAGTTGCTCTGTAAATTAAGTTTGGGGTTCATCTACTTTTTGTCTTTCTGTCTTTCAATTAAATCAAGTCGATCGACACATATGTAATCCTGTGATAAAAACTAACGATTAATACCCAACATTTCTTCTTGTTCCAACTTTTGGAAACCCTAAAAAATTGAACCGAAATAAGAATAACAATCAAAATGTTGTTGTTGTTATATGTCTGATTCATCGGTTTAATTATAAAAATTTTGAATTGATTATTCTTGTGTTCTAAAATTTGAATTTTCAGTTTAATTTATTTTAATGATTTTTATTGTTAAAAATTGATTAATTTATTAATTAATTAGTTATTTTTTTAAATTAATAAATTTTTATTTAACAACTTTTTTAATTAAGTTTTAAAATTTTGATAAATAAATACAATTACATTTAAAATTTTTAAATTTTATTTAATTTTTAACTAATTTTATTTTATAACAATAATAAAACCTGAAACTGAAGACAAATCTAATGAGAAGGATACGCGGGTCGACCCGTATAGTAGTCAAAGAAATCCGACGTGACTTGGACAAAACCTCTTGCCCAGAGCCATTTCTTTTGGCTTTGTGCGTTAGAGAGAGACAGAGAGATGGCGAGGCAAGCCAACAGACTCATAGCTTCTTTATTTTCCAAGCACCAAAGATCACGCCTCACTCCCTCTTCTTCTTCTTCTCTTTTACAGTCTCGGTCTCTCACCGGAAATCCGCCGCCGCCGGCGGTATTCGTGGACAAAAACACACGTGTCATTTGCCAAGGTATTACTGGCAAAAATGGAACTTTCCACACCGAGCAAGCCATTGAATATGGCACCAAGATGGTATATTTATGTTTATTTGTGATTATTTTCTTTCATGGGTTTTCTCAGCTTTGAATTTTGCGGCTGTTTTGAGTATTATCCTGTTTTAAAGCTTCATGTGCTCTTCTAACTCTATCGACTTCTTGTTTGAGCATTCTAGCTGCTGTACTTCCTAGTTGAATGTAACGATGTAGGAAATTGTAAATTGGTCTTTTCCGAAAGTGTTTCATGCTCCTAGTCGATTATGCTTTTGATGAGTTTTCAATTGCCGTCAGCAATCAGATTACGTGTTGGGGAATGAGATGAAGAGGGGATATGTATATCCCAACTTTTCAGATGCATCAACAAAGAATCTTTTGCTGATTTTTATTAAATGTGTTAGGTTGAAGACTACTTATAATCCAATGGAATGATGAATGAGAACCGTAGAGATTATTGTATATGAGGAAAGGCAAAAGATGGACCTTCACTTGAAGATTTTTATTTGATCTCTACATACTATTATCATATGCCTCTTCCGAATGAATTGTGAGAACCTTTTCAGACAAAATTTCTTTCTTTAACCAGAAAAGGGAATGGTGCAGTGGAGGAGAAATATAGATTTCGAACTTAACAGTGATTAAGCATGGGTTTTACAGTTGTTTTGACGTCATTGTTATGCCTATGTGGAAAATTACATGTATTCCATGTCGATTCATTGTTTCGAACTTCTGTTTAATATGATATGTCTATTATTTAGCTTTTTTTTTTTAATGTTTCACTCCCTCTAACCATAGTAGTTTATTTTAGGTCACATATCATGAATCAAAAGAAATAGTCTTGAATTTTTATCTTTTCTTGAGCTTAGAATTACCAAAGTGGAAACTACTTTAAACAAGTCTTGTTGTAAACAAGAGACAGTTCCATTGTCTGCTATGTTATTTGATGCTGAAGGTGTCTATCATATGTGGCTTTTCAATTCCCAGTTCTACAATTTTTTTTTTGGAAAACTCCAGTTCAACAATGTTATTTAAGCTTCTGTGTCAGTTTGCTGTTATTCCTGTGACTCTTAAATTTGCTTGACTTCCGTCTTGTTCACATTTTTTGCCTGCAGAAAGTCTCACAAGAGTACATTTGGTTTTACATTTCTTACCATAATTTAGTTTCCTTTTCTCTCAACCTGGTACTCTCTTCCGATATATGTTTCTGTACACATTCTTGGCTGCACTCCCTTCTGATATATGTTTATGTACAGATTCTTGGCTATGTCTCAGCTTGCTGCATGCAAGACATGCGTGTTACACTAACTTCTCTATATCTTTTTGGTTTCATATTACAGGTTGGTGGAGTGACACCTAAGAAAGGTGGCACGGAACACCTGGGACTTCCCGTTTTCAATACAGTGGCAGAAGCCAAAGCTGAAACAAAGGCCAATGCATCAGCGATCTACGTTCCTCCTCCTTTTGCTGCTGCAGCAATTATGGAGGCGGTTGAAGCTGAGTTGGATCTTGTGGTGTGCATTACCGAAGGAATTCCTCAACATGACATGGTAAATGATATTTTTAATTTAGTAATTACCTAAACAAAAATAATTTGCTCTTGATGAATTCTTGCGTGTTTATTTCTCCTTTTCCTTTTGCCATCTTCTTTACAATTAATTTTGTCTGTTAACTACCTTTGTTTTTAATTTCTCCTTTGTTGCTTTCCTTTTTCCTTTTTTATTTGCAGATGAATAGTGCATATTCCAGTTTTATGCCATTGACATATTTAATTTGTCACTGAGGGGAAGGTTGTGCGATGATTGTATTTGGTTCTCTAAAATACTCAAATATAAAATTTTATGTTTTTTATATTTAATGTTGGAAACAATGCAAACAATGAACTTTAATGCCATCAGTCATAAGGATATAGGCACTAGGCACTTTTTTCACCTGTGACGAGTTTCTGTTGACTTCTTTAGTATTTCATTTTATAATCTTTTTGACTTCTTTATATCTGGGAGTAGTTTTGCTTGTCTTATTTGCAGTTTTTGTACATCTTGAAATGCAGGAATTATATACAGATGGGGCTCTAGCCATATTTATCCTTTTGATACACAAACTGTCACACTGAAAGTTTTGATTAATGCCTGTTATAGGTTCGTGTGAAAGCAGCTATAAACAGACAATCCAAAACCCGACTTATTGGTCCTAATTGTCCTGGTATTATCAAACCTGGGGAATGCAAGATTGGAATAATGCCTGGGTATATTCACAAACCAGGCCGTGTGGGAATTGTTTCTCGTTCTGGCACCTTGACTTATGAGGCTGTGAGTTCTGAATTCTGAGATTTTAATTATTCTCTTGCATTTACATCTAGTTTCGTGCTCTGTTTCCATGATAACCAATTTCAATTAAAACTTTTCTTCTAGACCCTTTTCTAAATTATTGACATATATTTTGATCTGTACACCAATGCTTGTTATTTTGACCTTTGAGTTTCTGTATAAGCTCTTTTATGAGTTTCAGTCTCGATTCTATACCCTTTTTTTAGTTGGCAATTATTATGCAATTTTGTGCGTGCTTATTCACTCAATCTTGCATTTACTTCTGTTTCCATATAATTGTCTGAATCTATTTTTTTTTCAAATTTTAAATACAACTGATTACAGATAACTGTATATATGCTTTTACATGCATGCATTAAAAGTTTTGGTCTACATGAGAGTTATGAAGTTGAAGGAAGTTTCGATAATTAACTCTTTATTGCGCACTCCTACCCCTTCCAGCTGTTCCCTAATCCAAAGCCTCACCTTTGCTCTGAATCATTGGCAGAGAGCTCTCTTTTCCCCCCCTTCCATTTAGCTGTTGTTATGATGGTAAATCTTTTTGTGCATCCATTTGTTAACCATAACCTGTTCCACATTCCTCCTGTTTGACCTTAACTTCCTGCAGAAATTTTGTCCATTGAGGCTTTACTAACTGCCTTCGACTTGATTAGACAGATCTACAATTCAAACATCTTTTTATGATTTTTTAGGTTTTCCAAACAACTGCAGTTGGTCTAGGGCAATCTACTTGCGTAGGTATTGGTGGTGACCCGTTCAATGGAACAAATTTTGTCGATTGCATCACCAAGTTTCTTGCAGATCCTCAGACAGAAGGTAAGCATCTCACCCCCTTGCTTTTAAAATCTGCTTTGGACTTTCTAATCTTTTAAGTTGAAATATTATATTTTCTGAAACAGAATAAATTAATGCATGCATGGTTCTCTGGTTTTCTTCTTAATAAAGATGCACAATTCCTGATGCTGCAAGTTTTGAAGTTTGTGATTAATGTTACATTCTTCATAGGTTGGCATGGAGGTATCTGCTATGTGCAACATGTATAGATATGCACTGATATAATAATTCCTTTAGTATCTACATAGCCTTGGAGGTTTTCAGATATGCATATGTGTCGCATTTCAAATCTGCATTTAAGGTTCTGTTGTGATTCCCAGTGCTTTGTAAGTGTTCGTTTTGTCGATGTGAAGACTTTTCTGGTTTTTCAACTTGTGGATTTGCAATGATAGAATGCAAGTTCCATCCTTTTGAATTTCCTGTAGTTGGTCAATAACATTTATGCTCAATTTACAAACTAAAACTATTGCAATAGTGAAATCCTCTTATAGTGATTAAAGAAAGCACAGTTGCCTGAATTGTGGGAGGGATCCTAATGAAATCAATCTCTTTTTCATGGTAACTTGTGCTTTCTGAAAACAGATCTCCTAACCAAGATCCCTGAAAACAGAGTTACCAATGTGCTTCCAATAGAAACCATTATCGTTCTCAACTTCTTTGTCAAATTGACTTGATAACTTTAAAATGGTTCCCCATCATTGCTACAATTTCTGTATAGGTGTTCAGGATCCTTCAAGATAATGGAGAATAATGTTTTCATGCAATTTCAGATCACTTCTCGTGTTACCAAAACGTGAAATTTTGCAACATTGTGGCATTTCTTCTACTTTTTTCCTTAAAAAATATAATAAATAATATCTCTTTAAGTTGTAAATAGTATAGCTCTATTTTAAAAGTGCATGGATGAGCTATCTTTTAACATATGAAATCATGATAACCTTTCTCTTCTAACATATTTTTGGCTTCTTTCTTCATTTTCTCTAATTTTCTGCTTAATTAAATTATTACCCGTCAAGTTATTCGATGGAAAGATTTGGTTCTATATATAGAACAGTTTGAACGTAAAGCAGGCATAAACACAGCTTCAGTCTGGTTATGTGAATTGGGTTGCAGGTATCATTCTCATTGGTGAGATAGGAGGTACTGCAGAGGAAGATGCTGCTGCCTTAATTAAGGTATGCAATTCAATAATATAATATATTTATGGGCTCTAATTTTGATAACATAATCAATGGAAGGAAGTCAGCATATTAAACTCTGTAAGAGAGGGAGAAGTGCAGTTTGTTTCTTAAAAAGTATTGAACTGTTCTTTTAAGAGTTTAATTTTCTAATCTGTGGGCTACTTAAGTATAATTCTAAAATATCAAGTCTTTTGGAAAATAAATTATTTGATATGTTGAATGAAGCTGCCATTCTTCAAACTTTTCAAGGTTAGCATACAGTTTCTTTATTTTCAAAGAGATGAGGTGCTCAGTATCTGGTATTTTGCAACTGGAACAGGAAAGTAGAACTGACAAGCCTGTTGTTGCATTCATAGCTGGACTTACTGCTCCACCCGGTCGTCGTATGGGTCATGCTGGAGGTACTCTCTTGGGGTCTCACTTTATAATTTTGTTTCCATATTGCATTCTCCACAGTTGGTACGAGACACCCACTTTCTTGGGAGCAGTCAATAATCATACCACAATTGACATAACTATTTAGAACATTAACTTCTACATATATGCCGCAGTTTCAGAACATAGTGTAGATTTGTGAGCATTTATCTGTGTTCAAGTGCTTTAAGTGATGGTTGATCATGACTTCGCCTTTGTTTCCTTCAGAATTATAATAGATGTACTTGGTAACTGTTATTTTGCACTTGCAGCTATTGTATCTGGGGGGAAGGGTACTGCCCAGGACAAAATCAAGACCCTAAGGGAAGCTGGTGTGACAGTGGTTGAATCTCCAGCTAAGATTGGTACTGCCATGTATGATGTGTTCAAAAGGAGGGGAATGGTGAATTAGTTCCAGCTCAATCGAAAAATGAGATTCTTGTCGTTCATTCAATTGTTCCTTCCTTTTTCTATAGACTTTTTTGGAAACCAACCTCAGTTTTTGATTGATGGGCTTCTGAAGCTCGGCCCTCCTTAGACTTACTGCAAGTGTAACCCACAGCTCTGGCCAGGGTTTTTTTTTTTTTCCATTGATTCAGAATTTGAAAGAATTGTTGGACTGATGATGAAGATTGTTTATTTCAGAATCTGATACACAGATTTACACATGATGAAATAATTTCAGAATCTGATACACAGATTTACTGCAGTTGTCGAATTGATGCGCCAATTACTACACATGATGAAATGAGTTTATATTTTCTCTTCATATGTCTTTCTGCATTAAAAGACCCTGATATATTTTCTAATATTAATGTTAGCGAATGAATGTGTGTAGAAAATATTTAAACAGAAACTATTAATAACCACAAGTATATAATAAAGGTTAATTATTAAAAAAATTTAAATTTTCGTTAATTTTTAAATTATATTTTAAATTTTAAAAGTTGTAATAAAATGTTTAAATATTTAATTTTTTTTCAATTCTAACCTAATGTTACGTCGTGACTCGTTAATTTGATAAATCTTAAGCTTCGAAATGGGCGTGTTCATGAACATGGCAACTTGAGCATCGCAAAGGATGGCTAACTCTGTACACTTCTTGAAAAGACCCTCCTGCCTTTTGGAGAAAGTGATACACCTCTGCATCTTCGTCTCTTGTTTTTGCATAGGACACTTTCTGGGTTTCACCATTGCAGAGAGAACAATAGCTAGTGAATTGGTAACTAGTGTTGGTGTGATGTGACACCATAACATAGTAGGTATTTATGCAAGCAAGGATTTCCTAGAGTGAAATGGAAATTTGGTTTGCTTGCTAAAATATAATTTCGCTAGGGTGAAGTGTAGTTTTTTCCGAAGTTTTAAAAATCGGACTGAATTGTCTGGTCCGATCAAAAACAAGTTTGAACTAATCGATTTTTATACATAGAGATTATTAGGTAAAATCGAGCTCGACTACTGACCGGTTTAAACTCTTTTCAGTTAGATTAAACAGTCCGATTTTTAAAATCGGCTTTTTTTTCTTTTTATTCTCAAATTTGGGTGAAATGGAAAGTTAAAAAAAAAAAAACTGATTTAGATTTCCAATGTTGGGACTTGGGAGTGCATTTTATTTGTTTTTTTAATGGATTTAAAGGTATGAGCTTATTTAATTGTAAAAATGTACGTAAGCAATAACAAATTAACATTAATATTGATATCATCTTCAACTTGACAATTAAAGCTACTAAACATGCTAAGATGAGCATAAAAACCGAAACTTTGATCTTCCAAAACCACGTAACCCACATCAGAAAGCCAATTAAAGCTCGGAAACATCCTAAGATGAGCATAAAAACCCAAAATTTGACCTTTCAAAACCACAGAACCCATATCAGAAACCCAACCAGAGCTCCGAAACATCCCAATATGAGCATAAAAATCCAAACTTTGATCTTCTAAAACACAGATGACAGAAACAACATCAAAAGCGCCCCAGTCTAGGCCCCAGACGTCTAATTCAATCTCCTACCAATTTCAGCCGTCAAGAGACATCAAGACAAGCGTTTTGAACATGATCAGGAGTCAACCACAAATTGTCCCCTACTCTTCTGGGCTGAATGACCTCCATACCCAGCACTTGCTTAACCAATTCCTTCAACCCAACACTCTTCAATTCTCTCATTCCCATCTTCTCCGCAGCTACAACCCCCGAATCCACCACATTCCTCACACTCTCAACCCGTAACCCTCCACTAGCTTTTCACTGTCACCCTCAATACTAACCCCCACAAGCACAAAATCACCATTGCAGATAATGTTAGACATTTTTGTCCTTAGGGGCAATTTGGTCAATGTCTCATAAAATTGGACTAACATTAATTACAATTTTAGTTTTTAAATAAATTACCAGTTAAATTACGCTATTTGATCCAGTTAAAGATAATTAAGTGGTCCAATAAATGATATAAATCAATGGGTCGAACTTTAGGTGAAAAATGAGTCCTGATTAGTGTGGACCGAGTCCATATCGGTCTTGTGATGGGGAAGCCCGATATAGAAGCTATATAAAGGTAAGGTCTCCTGCAACTACTCAAAAGAGAGCTGATTCACGAGCATAAAATTCCTGACCTGTTAAGGAAGTTTGGGATTTGAGAAAACTATAGAAAGGCCTTGCCCGTGAGCAGGTAAACACTTTTCACTAAAGGACCCGGGAGATTCGGAGGCGTTTGGAGCTCGGAATCAGCATCGGAATCAGAGATGGAACTGAATCCAGATATTTCGCATTACCTTTGTTTTTTATCCTTTCACGGGACCCTGGGGTACGTAATAAGGTCCCCTCTACGTACTAACATGTGATATCAGAGCGGTTACGTGATTGGATTGCCGGAAACGAAGGTTTTTCAGTTTTTCATCTCATTTAGTTTTCCGTTGATTTTGATTCGTTTTTCAGCTTTTTTGCGTGATTGATTGCATAAAAGTAGTTTACATAAGGTTAGTTACGAAAAACAGGTCAAAAACGGGCCGAACGAAGCAAAAAACAGAGTTCTGGGACACCAGAAATCGTCTCCGACGGCGGGACCGCAGGAGACAGTCAGTGCACGCGCCCGATGTTACTGTAGCGAGCAGGGCGCGCCTGCACGGAAGGCGCGTGCAGCGCACAAGCCACGCGGCTCCAACCGCTGGGCGACTCGTGTTGCGCGTGCGTTGCACGTGCGCACCAGGCTCGGGTTAGGCGCCCGCGTGGAACGGCCTGTGCGTGCAGTGCACGCGCCTATCCAGGCCGTCCACGCGGATGACACGTGGCCGCACCAATGTGCGCCACGTGCGGAGCACGCTCAGCACAGTGAACGCGCGTTTGTGCGTGGCGGCGCGTATCGAGCACGCGCCAGAAGTTTCTGGCCGCGCGCGCGCTCGCTCACACGCAGCGAACGCGGGGTCCGCTGACATCAGCTGATGACGTCATGCTGACATCATCAGCTACAATAACCTCTTCAAAAAAAACCCCAAAAATTTCAAATTTCTCGTAAGGTACCCCGGGGTGTTTCGGGTCAGTTTCCAGGTTCAGGAAATTTATAAAGTAACATTTTTCTATTTTTCTGGTTTTATTACATTAGTAATAAATTAAGGTTTAACTCCAGAAAAAGGAATTAAGGTATTCTGAATCTGATTTCGATTGAATTTTTGTGATTCAGACTACGTATGAGAGAGATGCATGAGGGTTTCGTGTCTCGGGTCTCATTTTCAGTGTTCGGGATTGCACGATAATTAATCAGGAGAGGAATTAAGACATTCTGAAGCCATTTTTGAGTGAATTTTTGTGCAACGAACTTGCCATAAAGGAGATACGTGAGGTTCTCGTGTCTCAGGAGGTCGGTTCAGTATCCGGTGACGCACGATAGTCACTCTATTGAGATTTTTCTTTAAGGAAGGTCTCAAATGAAGTTTTCGGAGAATGTCTTCAGCACGTGTGTGTGACAATGAGATTGTGCATTCGGAGTTTTGCATTGCTTGAGGTTACGTTGTCACATACGATATGCCCATAAAGGATGTGAGGATGACATATAGATGTATCCCTTGTGTTGGCAGACTTTTTGGATGCTGATAAGAATGTAGTCACCAAAGTGGCCTTTCAAGTCAGTATTTTGAATTGTTTTGCTTACATGCTAGGGGATGTCTCTGATTTTATGTATGGTTATTCTGCCCAAAGGTGTTGTCCTTACATAAAATTTTGAGATGTACATAAAGGCATTAGATGGAGGATGACTATTGCTTAAGTGATCTATTCACCCAAAGGTGGTAGTGTCATGAGAGTTGATGGTTTGTGTTCCGATCGCTTTTATGTGTGGAAGTCTAATTGCATATATTATGTATTCATCCCAAAGGTGTTTCATAATATGTGTGATTGAATTTTCGGGAAAGATACTATTAATGGCTTTAGTATCGTTGTTGTCCTACATTAGTGCTGAATTAAAGATTATAATCTTGAAGTCACTTTTCCAGTCAACCAAATTAGTGTCTCTATTGAAACCCTTGTTGTTTCAATATAAGGAATTAGAAGGAGAATTGGACAGAGGATGTTCTAAAAGTTATGGAGATAGGATTGAAATGGCCATATGGACGGGTAAGCCATCTCCAATTACATCCATGAGCTTAACAACTCATAAAGCAGCCTATGAAGCTTAGGATTGGTCTAATAGATTACATATGATGACCATTAAGAAATCCGTAAGTAACCATCTGCAAAGTGAACTTCCGAACACAGAGATAGCGAAGGAGTTTCTTGACAAAGTCTCATTCGGTGTTGAGACAAGCGCCTTATTGAAATTATTGTTCTCCATAAAGTATACAGAGGAAAAGGGAAGCAATTGAGTACTTATCAAGAATAGTTTATTTTCACAGTAGGTGAAGATATTGAGACTTCAACACTTTGATATTCCATCGGGTTGCTGAGATGGAGAAACTCAAGTTGTTACTCTTACAGTCCTCGAAGCAATTTGAGGGAAGACAAAGATGAAACCCATAAAGTTCAAAGGTAGAAATTCAAATCTTCTCCATATGTTGATGCTGGTCAAACCAGTTCTGGTAAAAGTCCCTTGGACATGAAGAAACCAGAAATATGAGGTTTAGAAGGAAAGACTGAGATCATCAGATTATTCTTTGGTTTATCAATTATGAATTTAATTTGCAATAGTCGCATTAAGTATAAGTG
>JANITX010000210.1:12417362-12427768 GCA_027564395.1 Erythroxylum ulei | reverse complement strand
TATAGGTTCTTTAGGTTCAGGTTCAGGTTCAGGTTCGTAAAATTGCCGAACCTGACATTTAGGTTCAGGTTCAGGTTCAGGTTATTTATAAACGGGACACCCCTAGTAATTACCATCCCCAAATGTTTAAGTTGTCTGATCGGACGAGTATGTATTGCTCTTCTATTATAAATATCTGAACTCATTCATTAGTTCCTTTCCCGCCCTCTCGCGCTCCCACCTAACGGTTAAAAAAAAACCTCAAAGAAACAGAACAGAACCACCAACGGAAATATCTCATGCCTATAAAACAGGGGCTTAAACTTTAAACCCGTAAGACCCTACTTCCCACCAATTCACCTCAGATTCAGTCTTTTATCTCTTTTCTTCACTAACGTTCTTGTTCTTCTTCCTTCATTTCTGCGTTAGTCTTTCACTCCCACCACCGTTAATTAATTTCTGGGTTCTGTTACCATTTCATCTCTGGGAACAATGTGGGTTCCATCTGGATTTAAGTTTGTTCCAGATGATCGTGAGTTGGTGAATGATTATTTGTTGAAGAAGGTGAAAGGAGAATCAATTCCCTTTAATCCCTTCATTGAATGTGATATTTACTCTGCAGAATCATGCCCATGGAGAGACGTTTTCAATCAAAGTGCAGAGAATACCCATTATTTCTTTACAAAGTTGAAGAAGAAGAATGGGAGAGGGAAAAGAATTGAGAGAGTCAGCGGATTTGGGACTTGGAGAGCCCAGACTGACAAGGCGATCAAGGACATCAATGGCAATCCCATCGGTGCCAAGAAATTCCTCACCTTTATACCCAACAAGAAGAAGCCCACTTCTTTTTCTTCTTCTATTACGGTGGATGAGAAATTCCAGTATATCATGCATGAGTATAGACTGCTTGATGACAACCAGGTATTTCTCTAAATTCTGTTCCCATATCCATGTCCTTTGGTTTCTTCTTTTATTTTCTTTTAATTTCCATAGAAAATATGATTCCATGATTTTGGGTTCTGGATTTTCTTTTCATAGAAGCTGAGTTGAATTTGCTTTCCAAGTCCTTGTACTGTATCGTGAATTTGCTTGAAAGAAAAGGTCAGGTTAAGGTTACCCTTCGTTTAGATGTTTAATAGGTTCTCAATTTTGTATCAATAAACAACTGATTGCTAGTGACTCAACTTGTGTTACGGCTATAGAATTTCAGTTGGATTACATTTGTTAGTCTAATTGGACGATCAGAAAGTTTAATTCCTTTTTATTTTGGATTATGTGCAGCATGATGATAGGAATTATGTGCTTTGCCGGATAAATAAGAGAAGAAAGAGAGCAGGCAAACGCAGGGAAAATTATTCTGATGATGAACACCATGGCGACCAAGATCACGAAGTTGTTGTCAACGGTCAAGATATCATCCATACTCCTCTTTCTGGGCAATTGAGTAGGGAAAATTATTCTGATGATGAACACCATGGCCACCAAGATCACGAAGTTGTTGTCGACGGTCAAGATATCATCCATACTCCTCTTTCTGGGCAATCGAGTGATCACACAATCAATGATTTGGAAATTCTTGACCAAGAATCTTCTCATCTCACAGTCAAATATGGTCATGAATTGGAAAATTTTACCCAACAGTCTTCTGATCCCGGAATCAATCTTGGTCATAGTTCGGGAATTCCTGCTCCACAATCTTCTGAACTGATGATTATTTCCTGGACAACTATGCTTACCATGACAGAAGATAATCTTGCCGTGCCTTTGATGAACCATAATAATCAACCACAACTAATTGATGGTGCCACTTCTTATGATATTCATTTGAGCACTGAAGATGAGAAGTTGTTGGCTGATATTCAATGGAAAGCTGAGACACAACATGATTTTGGGAGCAATTTTAGTTTTTCTGACCAAGCTAGAAAAGATGACGAAGCCTTTCAAGAATTATGGGATTCTCTATTCAATCCATGTCCAACAACAACTGAAGTGGATTCAATCACAGATTCTGAAACTTCAGGACTAGAAATGATAGATTTCATTGATAGCTTTTTTTGACAGAATTTGTATATTCTTAACACTTTTTTGAGAGCTTAGACATCTTCTAATTGTCTTTTTCAGGAGTAGAATTTTGAGAAAATTGAAAGTGAGGAATATTAGTTCATTCATCTAATAATACTCTCAAGTTTCTGTCTTTTTTATTTTATGAGTGGAGCATATAATCTAATAAATAGATCATGTTTCTCGGACTTAGGTCTATGGTGAGATATAATATGTGAATTTGTTACCTTAGGCCGTGAATGCAGGCTCATCCAAATGTTATTGGAATGTCCTATGTCTTCATTTTTTAAGAGGATGGACTTAATTGGATTTATTTGTGCCGAAAAAGACTGAAATATCAATTGCACTTCTCAACTTGAACAAAACTGTTTTGCTGAAAAAATGCTGCACAGAACAGTGATGAGGTCAAAATGCTTCCATTATTTGCAGAAAACATTCATGATTTTTACAGTGAACAAGAAGTTTCATTTGGCAGACAATAAAATGCAGCATCAGATAAATTTCGACTGTACTGGGATGTGACATATCATGAGCTATGAATCTATGTATTGCTCCAGATGCCTCCACAAAACTATAACCAGGTGACTTCTTCACCCCTCTCCTCTCCATGGCCTTTCTCATGTTTCTAGCTTCATCCCACCGTTTGATCACGGCATAAATATTTGACAGTCCAACATATCTACCATCATTATCTGGATCCAACTCAATAAGCTTTCTTCCTACAATTTCCGCAAGATCAAGTTTTCCATGGTTCATGCATCCACTAAACAAAGCACCGAGCATTGATGCTGTAGGCTCAGCCGGCATTTCACATAGAAATTTATATGCCTCTTCTACTTGGCCAGCACGAGCCATAACATCCACTATACAAGCATAGTGCTCAATCTTTGGGGTCATTCCATGTTTACGTAGACACTCAAAGAAGTACCAAGCTTCCTTTACCAATCCACCATGAGCACAAGCACTTAACAAGCACAAGTATGTGATCTCATCCGGTTTGATCCCCGCTACCTGCATATCTGTAAACAAATCAAGTGATTCTTCTACCAATCCGTGTGTTGCAAGCCCTCCAATCATGGAGTTCCATATTAACACATCGCTCTGCCCCACTGGAATCCTGCGAAACACATCCAAAGCCTCCTCTATTGCCCCGCACTTAGCATACATGTCCACAAGAGAAGTTCGCAAATTCAACGTCAAAGGCAAGTCATTTTCAACGAGATAACGATGCATTAACCTTCCTTTATCAAGAGCACCCATACGAGCACAAGCAGCTAACACACTCACCATAGTCACCTCATTCGCTTTAGGACCAAAATTTCGCATCTTTTCAAAAACAGCCATAGCATCGCCGTACTGTCCACTTTTAACATACCCATCAATCAAAGAACTCCACGACACAACATCCCTTTCAGGCATTAAACCAAACAATTCAAGTGCCAAATCCATATCTCCACACTTCGAATAACCATCCACCATTGAATTCCAAGAAACTAAATTCTTAACGGGAATTTCGTCAAACACCTTTCTCGAATACACCACATCTCCGTACGAAGAATACATGTGAATCAAAGAGTTCGAAATAAATCTATCAGATTCATGCCCACTTTTGGCAATGTGGGCATGAACCGACGTGCCAAGTTCGCGCTTCAAAAGGCGAGCCGACGCCTTGATAAGAAAAGGGTATGTCAGATGGTCTGATGAGACTCCAAGACGCTGCATTTTCACAAAAATCGAAATCGAATTGTTTGGAGCATTGCTATTTGAGTATGCCCTTATGATAGTGTTCCAGTTGAAGGTTGATAGGTAGGACATGTCCAACAAAATGCGGTAAGCGTAATGGAGGTTAGTTTTAGCACAAAAAGAGAGGATTCTGGAGGGAAATAGGTCGGTCTGGGAGAGGCCTAAAGTGATAACAAGAGCATGAATCTGCTTCAATTCTAACACTGACTTGCATTTGTCAAGTAGATTTGAAATGCCAGAGGCATTCAACATCTACAAGGGCATTGAAAAACGAGAGAGACGACACGCTTTGTAGTGTATCGTGAATTTGCTTTTCAAGTCCCTGTAGTGTATCGTGAATTTGCTTCCAAGCAAAAAGGTCAGGTTAAGGATTCCCTTTGTTTAGACGTTTAAAGTTTTCAACTTTGTATGAATGTATTCAAGCGGTAAATAACTGATTGGTAGTTAGTTAAGAAAAATGACCGAAACATTGCTTGTGTTACGGCTATGGAATTTCATTTAGATTGCATTTGTTAGCGATACATTTTTATTTTTAATTTTCTGTTTTAATTTTCAATTTTTAATAAAAATTTGAATTTTAAATTATTTAATTTATTAAAATAATGATTTTATTAATAATTTATTAATAAATATTATATACGAGATAAAATAAATTTATTTAATTAAAAATAATTTGTCTTTAAGTTTCATTTAATATGTAATTATTATCAGTGATAAAAATATAACTGCATTAACATTAACAGCTAAATATGTTTTTATTTTTATTTAAAAGAAAAACAAAAATAAAAACTGAAAATAAAAACGAAAACGAAAACAAAAACTAAAAATTACAACAAAAAGTAAAAATAGAACCAAACGGCTCGTAATTTGTTCCCTCATGATAAGAAGCAAATTTTATTTGATAAATAAAAATAAGAAGGTAAACTTAGCTTGAGATTCGATCGAGCTCAAGATTGACAACCTGAGCCTAAATTTGATCAGACTTTGGGTAACATAAAACTTGATCAAATCAAGCTAGATACAAAAATTACATCAATTTTTTAATTTATGATAACAAAATGAGATCCTTTTAATTAAAATTAATTAAAAATAACAAACTTCAGGTTTAAGTCGTTAAGCTCAAGTTCAACCATAAGTCCAATCAACTCAAATTAAACTTGTTAACATCAACGAAATTGTCAACACTAACTTTCATCAAGTTTTTTCATAGAATTAGGGATGACAGTTAGGCCAGATCTGAAGTCAATAAGTCATGCTTGAGTTGACTGAGCCTTGGAGTGACCTTGAACTTAGGTTGTGCGGGCTCGATCAAGCCTGAGACCTGACTTTTATAAGCAAAATAATGTCATTTTGCATTTTCAATTTTTTTAAAAAAATTTCAGACGCCCAACCCAACCCATTATCATCCTCGCATAAAACGCTTAGAATATTATACTTTCTTCTTTTTGCTCAATTAACTTAAAAGTAAAACACATTAATCTCTTGAGTATTTTTATTAATTTTATCATAATTTTATGTGTTTTAAAATATTCATGAAAGAACTCAATTTTTTGAAAATAAAAAATAAATATTTCTATTAATTGGTGTAATTAATTCTTGTACAACCAAGAAAAATTCAAATTCCATTTATTCTTTTTTACCCATTTGATTACTTGACCTATTCGAAGACTTCAACCTATTTTCATATTTTTCTTAAAAATCTGACTTTTTTTTATTATGTCACCCGCTTCCTTTTTTTTCGCCCAAAAGTTTAAATAAATCTTACATATCATAACAAGGGTTCATTAAAGATACAAGCCTATCCAAAATACTCAAAAAGAGATAACTTTCATCCATTTTCAAAGGATTTTGAAGATAATTTTTCAAAGAGTTTTCAAAAGGTGTGATTAGGGTTAGATTAGGCGTGTGATGGGACATTTACTCAATTTGGTGGGAAAATCCACAAATTATAGGATTTGAAAGGAAGAAATTGTTTTAAAGAGAATTTCCCAAAATTAAAATTCTACATGATTTGAATGCCAACTTCAAGTTGAGTAAAGATCATTATGAATCCTCTTAAGTATTAAATATTTTTGTTATGAATTTATTTGCATGGGATTGGTTTAGGGAATGGAATTGTCATTAATGTTTGTGAAATGTTTATTATATTTGTATAAGACTATACCTTTTTTTTAATAGTTACACTATATACATATTATATTTGAAATTGAAAGTTTATAGAGAAAATTATGGTTTATAATTTTTGTAAGTTAGGCTCTTAAGTCTATGAGTTTTTTTAATGCTATAAAGTGGCTTTTGTCATTTTTTGGTAATATATGACAATATTTTTAATGAAAATTATTTTAAAATTCTTGGCATGAAAAAGAAAAAGAAAAAGAAAAATCGGTAACATTAGTGTTCTTTATAAGAACGATCTTTTATGTTAGTAGAAGAGGTGATAGATATGGCTTATTCCTACCTTGTTGGTGATGGAACAACTAATTTTTTAAATCCATGATTATTTTTGTTCCTAAAATTTGCAAAAGAAATAAATAAAAGTATTTAGTGATTGTATATTTCAAGGTAAAATATATTTCAAGATATCTTGCTTTTTTATGCCTTTACAAAAACTATGCTATTGGAGGCTTATCATTTCTGTCATTTAGTCTTTATAAAAATACTCACATACACTTTTCCTTGTTGAGTTAGACTTGGTAAATGATAATGTCTAATAGTGACAAACTTGTCACACTATTTCTTAATCAAATGTTGAGAAAACCTATATAATGTTAATTTTTTGGTGTATTATTAGTGATTCTTTATCTTGATGACTTATTAATGCTTGTTTGTTATGATTGTTAGATTAGTGATTTTAGAATTTGAAATGAAAATCATAATAATATTCTCCAAGGCAATTGTGTAATGTTTAAGGTAAATATGAAAAGTTAGTACATCTAACATACCACCAAGCACAAAGAATAACATGTAGAAGAAAAATATAAACCTTAATTTCTTATATAAATTAATATATAAGATATTTTTTTGGAAGTTTAATACATATTATCTTATTAATTACTAAATTACAATGAAGATGGAGTGTTGAGATATAATACTTATTATTGCTTCAATACGTGAGATGAAGTTCAAGTTTTGTTTGCTTCGTGAGAGTTTTGACATCATTGTATGTATTAGTTTCAAAATGTGACCCAAATTAGCTTTTATAACATTAGTCATATGTTGGTGACTTTTAATGTTAGTGAAATGTGAGTTTGTTGAATTGTTATTGATCTTATTCACTGCATTTGTTGATTAATGAATGAATCCTTAGTTTTTTATTTATAGAATTTTATATAGGTTACTTATTTTAAGTGTGAATCACCTGTAAATATGCTAACTACTAAATAAATACATATAAAAAATTAAAACAAGTATTTTTTTCCTTAACATATAAACAATTAGATATCTTAAAAAACTAAAACAAGTATTTTTTTTCCTTAGCATATAAATAATTAGATATCCAATTTTGGCGTAAGGGTAGATACAAGTTGTTGCTAACTATGACATATAAGGTTAAACTAATGCATTCCTTCGTACTTGGCTTAAGTTTGTTGATGTTGTTGCAATTCTGTTACAGTACCAGAGACTTGGTTATGGAGTAATGAAAGAGCTCATGTACAATTTTCTACATCAAACATTTAAAGATGGGATAAGTTTTTAGGTGAAGGAACGCTATATAGTTGACATATACTAACTCATAATGAAACATAATTACAACACTTTAGAGGTATACATTAATAGAAATGAGGACCATATGTTGACCAAGAATAGTGATAAATAAAATTTTTGAAGTTCTATTGGGGTCTGACGAAAATGTTGTACATGTTGAGGATTTTGAACAAATTGTACAAGATCCAAAAAGTAGCCTAGATATAGTTGCTTGTTATTTGTGTGATGTAACATTTAATGACAATTTACAATAAGAATTAGAAATTAAAAGTATTTTATTTGGATCAAGCAATTATAATATATAATAATTATATTATGATATTCATATTTTTTAATAGAAAGGGTATAAAGAGTATGTAAGAAATAAGTGTAACACCATATATCTAAGATGTTGAAATAACAATCAAGGTATACGATCCAAATATTATAATACAATATGAAAATAATAGCACTAACTTAACATTTAAAATTGTTCATAGTTATGATGCATATGAACTTACTATATATGATGACCACATTTCAGTTTTGCAATTTTTGGGATATTGGGTAAGGCGTGTTTCTATGTATCTTATATATTATTAGTTTTAATTTGAATATTACAATGGGAGAAAACCAAAATTGAACTATGGCATAGGATAATGAATTATCTGTTACACTTAAAAAGGTGATAGCCTACAATTATTGGTGTTGAACCCAAAATGTTGGTGTGTATATATAGCACCCCACTCCCGCAAGGCACGTACCCAACATCTATAGATGATATCCGAGTCCGTGTTCCGTGAGGGTGGTATGCTAGAATAGTAAATCAGTCAAAACTCTGTACAATATTTTTTTGAAACAACAACATAATATACGAAAATCGATAATCAATTCGAGCCCACTTTATTCGTAAACTTTTTCAATCATAACAATACAATCAACAGAATTTTCAATAGCTACTAGGGCCCTTTCACAAATACATAACACTTTAGTCATAATGTCTTTACATTACAACATAAATCATATATACATTTTACAAAACTTTCGAAATACATAATTTGATACAAAAGTTGCGGAATATACAATTCGGTACAAAAAATAAAGAAATACAATGCAGACGTGAACTGATCTTGACCTTTATCCCTTACTTGTATGTTGTAAGGATACTCCCGTTTGCCTAACAGGGTATTCTTCTGATCCTGAAAAATATTTGCAAATTTTGGGTGAGTTTTGCGAACTCAATGAATGACCATCATCGATGACTCACCCAGTCACATAATACATAATTCATATTCACATCATTTCACATTTCACATTTCACATTCAATACAATTTAATCGTTCATATTATGCATATGCAATGCAGATGAGATCCACTTTTTATTTGTTACTTTATTATGACCGAATGCCTAAACTGTCCCGTATTCATTAGATACCGGGCTCATTATTAACTATCCCTTATCCAATAGAGATACATGGCTCATTTTATATAGTGAGCCTTAGGCTCTTATTCACACTTTGAGCTTTAAGCTCTGATCGATGGCTCCTCTGGTCACAACTGTCATTATGTTTCATGCATTCATGAGATGGAATGCATCAATTACAATTGCATATTCTCATTCACTCACATTCACATATTATCGGACCTTGGTTCGGCATTCAACATTAAAGTTGAGAATCACACTTTCATTCATATGTAAATGCACATACAAAACACATGACCGTGGTCCGACATTTAACAATCATATTATGTACACTTATTTCATCTCATTTACATACAAATAGCATTTTAATATCCAAATCCAACATCACAATCATTAGACCTTCATTGTCCAGAATCAACAATCAAGACACATTCATTTGATCATTCAGTAGTCAATTAATACAAAAATTTAAATAAAACAAATATTAAAATGAGATCATCTAGGTCTGCTCACAATACGCTCTAGATTAGCATTAGCTTCCCAATTCTGGAAATGCTTTAATGCGAAAATTTAACCTACACAACTCATTTATGCAAGACACGCGTTGAACACACATTAATAATGACACAATTACAAGCATTTATTCATGTACAACTGTGTATATGGACTAAGCACAATGCATGCTTAATGATAATCCCGAGTACTTTACCAATTTCATAACTTAATTACTCATCATTTCTTTAAATCACAACCTCAATCCTTTGGTACTTTGATATCAATAACTCATCCACTAGTTTTCTTACATAGACCCATATATGACTAGTGAGGAGAAAAAACATAGTCTTTATATATATATATATATATATATATATATCATTATCAACTTTCTACTTAAAACTCAATATTTCCTCTTCACTCTTATTTCATTTCAGCTCAACAAATCACAACCAAATCAAAATCTATCATTTTTTTTCATAAATATCAAAACTAGAAACACTCACATATTCTTCACGTTTTCTACACTTCTTCACCTTCATTTTTCTGCATTTTCAACTTTTGCATTAACTTCATTTTCTTTCTCTAACTATCATTTTAATCATTCTTTTTCATCTTTAAACATCACCATACACTTATCTCTCAACTCTAAATTCATGTTTAATCATCTCTAAAAATACTCCAAAACTTACGTGTATATATATATATATATATATATATATATACAGTGAAACATCAACATGAACAGAGCATTCACATATTCATTTTTTTCCAAATTTTTCTGCTCTCATCATATACACATTTTCATTGATCTTTCAACTCCAGAAACTAGTTTAACACTATCTCATAACATTTTGTTCATCAAATTAAAAGAAAATCAACATATACGGCATACTCAAAAACTCCTCACTCATTTTCTAGCAAATATAAATATCACTGTTCTTAACCATTTAGCAGTGAGTTAACAATGCATGCTTCATTTCATACAAAAATACATAATCATAATAAGCTTACTTGTTTG
>JANITX010000210.1:12397062-12407145 GCA_027564395.1 Erythroxylum ulei | reverse complement strand
TTATTGAGAGTATATTAGGTAGTATGTATTTATTAGTTTACGTTCCATCTTAAACCTCCTGAATCGGAGGTTTCTTATTTTCACTGTTTAAGATGGAATGGAACATAACATGAAACCCTCCGCTTCTATCCCAGTCCATTCCATTCCATTATGAAACCTTCAAACAAACGATGGAAGTATGTTACGTTCCATTTTATTCCATTATTAACCCTCAAACCAAACAGAGCCTTAAGGGTCAAAAGTAATTTTTGCTTTTTAAAATTATCAAATATTAATAAATGAAAAAGATTAACATAAACAAAATGTATAGGCCAAACTAAAGAAATAATCAACCTTTAAATTACATTTCATCAAATGTACTGGCTCATCTAAAAAATATTGGTGACACTAAAAATTCGAAGTATCATGGCATAAAATATGCTCCAATGCTAGTTGACAACATTCATTAGGTGCTAAGGATATGTTTTGGTTTTAGTTTTCAAATTCAATAAGCGGTATATTTGTTTGAGGTTACTCAACCTCCCCACCTCAATTGATCCTGAACTAGACTTTTGAAAAGATTTTTCTAAAGATATCAATTGTACTAAGGCAATCTCTTTATCGTCATAAAAGACTTTGGAATCGGATACGCTCGCCCAATGCAAGATTAACTGAGGCTGTTCAAATACGCACAAACTGTTTTTGCTATTGAGAGAGTACCAAATGATTGGGATTACACTTGATCTCTTTTTCACCTAAAGTGCACCTGAAAGATTCCCCGAGAAAGCCAATATTTTCATCCTTTCCCCACGGTACTACTTTGCTATTGTCATGACTCGAGCATGGCCTTAGGCGGAACTGACCTTAGCTGGAAGAATGAATGATACCGAGTTGAACGAGAATCTTCTATTCCACATTCGCCCGTTCCATTCATAGACATCCATACAAAGAGTCCGTTTCATCTTCGCCGAATCCCAACCTAGTATTAGCATTGAAAAGTCATATATGAATTAGGCAATTTTTGTAAAAAGTGCTGTTACCAAAGAGTGAGCCCTGGGAACAGTCGCCAACTCGGGCAGATATTCAAGCTCTGCATACAAAATGCCCAGAGAAAAAATTAAAGAAGAAAGAACTTAATCGACGCTTTTGAATTTTTCTTTGTGTTGTCACGTTCTTAAAAGTTTTATGATGAAAGTGAGATGCTTTTGAGTTCCATTGATCCGTTCTTATTCTAACTTGTAAAAAACTATTCGATTATACACATTTAATTAAAAGAAATTAAATATCTTAGCAAGTTAGTGGTTGAATCCTTATCTGTCGCACACATAAATATCCTTTTATCATAGAGACATTGTCATTTTCCAGCGTAATACATAAAACCAAATTCAACTATCAGAAACTTTCAAGCATGTAGCTAAACTTACACTTTGCTCTCGACACGGAATCTTAAGCAAAGCATGTCGTCGACAGGACACACACCTCTTGTCACCAAATATTAGAGTAAGGTGTAGAAGCAAATATATTTCCAAATGTACCAAAAAGGAAGGGGAATAAAATCCTTCATCCAGAAGCATACAACTAGGATAGTTAAAATTGAATTTTACATAAAATGCGGAAGGGGGACAACACAACCTCAAACCGGGGAAGAACTAATAATATGTGAAGTGGCATTTGTAAGTCTTAAAACACAAGCTACCAAATTGGGTCAAAATGAACGTGTAATTTTCCTTTTATTAATACGTAATTTTACACACTGCATTGCTTTCCAGCTACTAAATTCACACACAACACAGCTTTCCAGTTACCAGCATAGAGTAAAAAGCTTTCCTTTCAGAATTCTCGTTTCCTCATTTCTCCACATGTGATGTGATATGCTGCAAAAGTTCACAATCAGGGTAAGCATCGCACAAGAAGTCACCACTCTTCTCCAAAGACACTTCACAGTAGCAACAAAAA
The DNA here is from genome assembly GCA_027564395.1 of Erythroxylum ulei. Lineage (NCBI taxonomy): Eukaryota > Viridiplantae > Streptophyta > Magnoliopsida > Malpighiales > Erythroxylaceae > Erythroxylum > Erythroxylum ulei. Next base: position 12,405,210 of record JANITX010000210.1, on the reverse strand, counting down.
CATGCAACTTCTTTCTTTCTTTTTAAATAGATGCATCTATAGTTAATACAATCCCCAAAAAGAAGCTTCATCTCGAAATAACACCAGTGGGTTGAATTTGGCCACAGGTTAAATTCCATCCAAGAACTAAATATCGATGTAATCAAACAAACTAACCAATAGTAATATAAAAATAAAATTAACTGACAAACAATTCACTTCACTTGTTCAGAGATGATCTCATACTGTGTCATTCTCAAATCGCTTAAAAAACACATCACAATGTTGCTACTTTTCAAAGTGCTCGCTAAAACTATTTAACTCCAGGTTCATATACCAAGGATCAACCACAAGCTTTTTGGGGTTTTTCATTTCTTTCTCAATGTGTATAAAGAACAACAAGTTCATCCTGAAATTGAATAAGGCTACTCATTCTCTCTAGTTTCTCTCCTATCCATGGGGCACAAGGTAATCATTTTTCAATTGCATGTATGCCCATCTTTTACGCACTACTGAAGTATTACTGCAGCTTTTTCCATAGTGACTACTTCAAATAGACAGAAAGAAGCCCGTGCGATTTCAATTAGCAGGATTAGCTCCGTAATATATCGATACTTGGATTATAACTAACTCTCATCCACAGTACTGCAAAGAAAATCTCTTTACATTCTGGAGAACATATAAAAAGAGTATGTGTGTGTGTGTCCATACTTAGAAGAGATGGGCAAAAGTTGAAAAAAGAACTCAAACATATATCTAAAAAAAAATCTATATATTCCTAATAGCTATTCTATTCATCCAACTACCAAATCAACTCAACAGGCTCTTTTTTTCATATCTATATCCTCTTCTTGACAATGAAAACTAAGACAGAGAGGCCTTGTGAGCCAATTTCAGTGGAAGATTTTTATAATTAAAATATTTCCAGTCAAGTTTCAGCAACTAGGAGGGTCCATTTCTAGGTCGTGCACCTGATTTGGGATCCATTTCTAATGCAGTTAAAAGAATTTGTGGAAGAGTTGGTCAGACTATAGTGACTCAAATATGTCCTTGTGCCTAACATTTTCCTAACGATCATAGATGGCCATGGTCCAAAATGACCCTTGGCGTATTCAAATATTCATCTAATTATTAGAAAAAGGCAGATCTGCAATCACGCCCCTACTTGGAAGACTTATGCATAACAATCTTGATCTCTATAACAAAGAGCACCAAAAGTTACTAAGAGAATGGTCAAACTCAGGAATGTTAGGGTGCATGTTTTGAGATTCCAGCTCGTATTTTGTTGCCTTCCAGTATTCCTATCACAACCATATGGTGGTTTTATCCTTGATCTTAAAGTTGATTACCTGTGGAAGCTAAGAATGCCAAGGAATTACTTTTTAACATGCTTCTTCTAACTGTCCTTGAAGTGGATCCATAGAGATGTAAAAGGATTTTAAAAAATTCACTTGCAGGGAAAGAACTGAAAATGAGCATCCTATCAAATCTCTTAAAAGTATTAAATCTCCTGTTAGGTTTGAGACAGATCAATCTAGAAAAGAGAGTTCCCCACGAAACATCAACAAATAGTTCTTCCTGATCCTCCACACCAGATCATTTACCTAACCCTGTATCTCCAGTAACAGAATTGATCATTTTCTGCATCCTGACCCATTTGCCCCTGTTCTGGATGACTATATTTCTATCCAAGGGACTGAAGTTAAGTATAATGAATGTCCTGCAACAAAGTGCAGAGACATTAGTCCATTTGGTAAGAGCTCTAATTTCAAAGTATCTATTTCTTTCAGAAATCCAAAATGACCACTAAACTTCAAATATCAGGGGTTCCCACAATCACCTGAAACAAAATGCATCACTAGCACCAGTTAGTAAATAAAATGGTGATTTAAGAATGACCCTAAAGTGAAAAAGGCAAGTGGTTTTAAAATCATATGTTTACAGTATTTGGATGGAGGTCTGCTCACAAATACTTTATCCTTCAACCGGAAGAATATGGATACTTCGGACCGACAAATATAATGTTGCCGTTTTCAAACTACCAGCTGCCTTATTATATTTTGGTGTGTAATTTGATTCCCCGTAACTTTTTGTTTATGGAGAATAAAAAATGGAAAAAAGACATGCCTAACTCTTCTAAGGATATAATCTGTATTCATAGCTGCAATATATGGATACGTGGTTGGCACTTCAATGTAGCAAAAAGTGAAGGAATCAAACAGTTCATCTCATACTGAGATCAAAGATTTTCGGTATTTCTGTGATGAAATTGACCTGGCTTAATTGGTCCAAGAAACACCTTCTAGTCGGAACAAGATAGAAAGAACTCTTCTCGAGGTCCATGTTGGGGTCCTAAAAGTTTTCTCCAATTCCTACTTCAAACAAAACTCCTATCATTTTTAAGAGTTCTATTCCAATGGATTCTTGTCCAGTAAGTGTCAGATTTCTAAATTTTGGAGCTCTCTCCCGGGCTGTTTCGAAATATCCCATCATGGACAGACCTCATGCCTTCTAACCAATACAAGGAGGTGGATTAGTCGAACTCTACTTTAGAATGATATTTGAACCCTTCTTGGACCTCACCCAATAACTTCAACTTTTGGTTTGAATGGATCCTTAACACAGCTTAGAGCCTTGAATGATTGCAATTCTCTAGACAATTTTGTACCGCCTCATTTCTAGTGAGTTTGTGGTCAATTATATCTGTGTAGAATTTGTACGAGAAGGAGTGTTAGAATAGTATTTGAACCACTCACTGGACCTCGCCAAAAGTTTAAACTTTTGAATTGAATGGTTGCTTCACATTATTCAATTAAAAAATGATGTTTAAAGGAACGCCATAGTATGAATTTAACAAAAGTTGGAGCCACTAACGCCTTTGGTGAGGAAGTTGAATATGATAGGTTATGTTGATTTATGGAAGAAGGTCAACGACGTTGCAACGAAATATTAGTAAATCCAGATTATAATATTTTAAGTGTTGAAAAGTTCCTTTGAAACAATCTAAGATTAAAAGACACTCTAGAGAAAAGGTAAAATCCAAAAACTCCGAAGGTACTATACGAGTTCTCTATGATGCTAAAGAAACAAAACTTACCAACCCAGAAAGCATCCCAAGGACACTGCTCGCCGTTATTTCAAACTTTTCTGGAAGAAGAATGGCCTGCTGTTAATGGCAGTAACATGTTCCTAATAGCTCACCTAAGAGGCTCGACTCAGATCAATGCAACTAAATAGGAGAGAAAGAACGTTCAGTTCTTACCAAGTAAGAACACTCCAGGTCCTGATAGTTTCTATGTTGGATTTTTAAAAGAACATTACAGGTAAGAATATGCATGCTATTCTCCATTTTGAAAACAACCTGATAAGAAGGTTTCACTGCTTTGGCACTTGTACTGAAAAGTCCTACCTTCAAAAATCAATTGTTTCAACCAAATTCTCTTTCCATCATACTGGCAGCATATACACTAACATACATGTGCCTATAGTTTAAGGTCAAAACCATAGCTAGAGTAAACAGTATGGAGACAAATAATTATACTATTATCTCATCACTACTGCCTTAACAGAAAAAACTTGATTATTTTTTCCACTCGGAGACATAATGAACCAAATGTATAAGTATTTGGCTACACCAATCGAATCAACCACATTAAGATCTATTACTGTAGATTGGTTGAAACTAGTTTGAACAGAAGGTTTTACTCGATAGATTAGCAAACCAAAGAAAGGTAATTAAAGTAAGGAAACAAAATCAAAACAATCCTTTTTCATTCTTCAAAGGCGATTTAGAGAATAGATACCACTTAAGAATTTCTTCCTGCTTCCCTAAGGAGATATGAAGCAAGAATCTCTTAAAACGTACAGAACGATCCTTCTATTTAGAGCAAGAAATATATTTAAACGGAATTCTCGACTAAATTGGGGTGGAAACTTTCTTCATGAGAATCGGATCCTTCTATTACTTTGACGCCGGTGCATTTAATTTATCATATACTGTCTTGTGTCTAACAATAACTTTTATTGAGAGTTCTTTGATAAAGAATTCAGCCAATCGTTCATCAAGAAGAAAAGAACCCTAAAAGAAAACAAGAGTAGACGATGATACTCACATTATTGAATCCCACAATCTTTTTAGTCATTGTTTCGGCCACCACCAGACCCACCGTCACTGGAGGACCCTTGTCTACCAAAGGGCCACGGCAGAGAGATATTGAACCGTCTCTCAACCGCACGATTTTCCCGAGCATCACCACCTCTCGCTCCATCTTGATCCGCCCGCCTCACGCTTTCATAATCAGCATTATCCGTGGGCAACTGATACCGGCAAACTGGGCAAGAGTTGTGCAATTCAAGCCATGGAATCAAGCAATCTTGGTGGTATATGTGTTCGCACGGCATTTGCTTCGCTTCTATACCCTTCACGAACTCGTCTTTACAAACAGGGCAATGATTCTTCTCGGAGTCCAAGGGATCACCGGTAATTTCGATCATTGGCAGCGCATCAATGGCCGACTTCGACGCTGGTGGCGTTCCGTAACGATTTGGGTCGTTCTCAGCCAGCTGTTGGATCAATTGCTCGAGGCCCGGTCCGATGAAGTAATCCCCGAGGTTTGCCGGAGGGCGACCGGAGGGATGGTTATCGATCACGAACTGGATGCGAGCGCCACCGGATTGGAGGTTCTGGAGGTGGTCTCGGAGGAAATCGAAAGGGTTGAACGTGTTAGGTTCAGGCGAGTTTGGGAAATTAGGGTTTTGGAAATCTGCCTGAGCTGCTGACGCGGAGGAGAAGATAAGAGGAAGAATCGCAGAGAAAGGATCTTGGTAAGAGATATTGAAGGGAGTGGTCTGGTTATGGAAATCGAGGTTAGGATTAGGGTTTTCATATTCTTCAATGAATCCACCGTGACAGAGAGGGCAAGACAGTTCGGAAGATGGACAGATCGATACGGTAACCGGACGATCACACTGGTGACAGAAGAACTGCTCGACGGCATCACCGCCGGCGGTGGAAGCTCCGTCGAAGGACATGAGAGTCAAGCGGAGACTTGTTTGGAAAATACTAAGACGAGAATTTAAACGGAGCGGAAATGCACTTGTATATGTTATTAATCATTAGCTAAAAATATAATTAAAAAATGATAAATTATAAAATTAATTAATCTATAAAAATCAAAGATGACAATAAGTCGAGTCGCGTTTAGCTCAGCCCAATCAGACCCATGAGTTAGGTGGACTTAGGCTGGACTGATCTGCCTGCACTTTTTTTTTTAACAAACAAAATTATGTTATTTTGCATTGGATTATAGCCGAGTTAAGTCATAATTATTATCTCTAAATAAAAATTAATTAATTATTAGTAATAAAAGTTATTTAAATAAATCGATATAAAAATTTAAAAACTTAAATGAATTATTAAACAATTCAAAATTTTATAGATTAAAATTACACACTAGTTGTTTTCTGTTAATGCGGGTTCCATATGGGACCTGACATTTAGATATTACATATACAATTAATAATTATCTATATTATTTTTACCAGCCCTCAAGTTTGACTTCGACCATCAACTTCAACTTCTTTCTTACAAATAATATTGTATGGCTCTCAAATCCAACGACCTATTAACAATTCAGAGGAATCGACAAATGGGTTAGTTGCAGGTGGAATTCAAAACCGTCCAACTAAGGAAAGACGTGAGTCTAAATGGACGGAGGAGATTCCGGTTAGGAATGGCAATGGACTGATTTTGCTAAATTTTTTTAAACTAAAAAATATAAAATAATTTATTGTTTTAACTGAATCAGGATTTAGGCTGTCTAAGTCTAGGATTACTCGTAGGCCAATTCTTCTAAATGAAATAATATTATTTTGTTTAGAATAATTAGATCTTGAGTTAATCTAAACTTATGCTTAACTCATGTATTGACTCAGTAAAAATAACTAAATTTAGATTCATGGGTTAAAAATTGTTATCCCTAATTCCTATAAAATATGATAAATAATAATTGTCTACTAGCCAATCTAGGAAATGAAGAAAAGTGTACGACTTAGTTTTATGTTAGGGTATTTATATTATCACATGCTTGCATGGAATCTTCACTTTCGCCGGATTGAGCTGAAAGCAGATTCGACAGTGGCCATTCAGCTCATCTCTTTCTCGACCAGCCGGTTTACGGTCCATAATGCCATTGTTTAGAGTATTCATGCACTGTTTTCGTGAAACTGGACGGTAGTCCATCGTCACATCTATCGTGAGAGTGACCGCTGTGCGGACTGGTTAGCGAGCTATGCTGAGAATTTTGCGCTAAGACCTACTTTTTTTTATCGTCCACCTATTGGGTGTCATGTACTCATTTTAGAGGATATGTCGGAAATCTGTTTCCCTAGACCAGTCGTGTAATTGGTTTTTTCTCCCTAAAAACAAAAGGTGACTTTTGAAGAATTTTAGATGATATGAAATAGTGATTTCTCCTCTGTTATGTCATCATTGTCTTCTTTCTAGTCAGCGATGGCAATGGGTTTAGTCAGATCAGATCGGAATCGGCCTAGTTATTATCCTTATTTCTAATAGCTTTAGAGAGGATACCTTACTTTTTTCGTCTTAACATTTGGTATTTTCATGTCTATAATGCCTCACAAGAACGAACGGTGATCTTGTTGTTGCAATTAAAGCCCAACTGGAAACTCTTATGGATAATTTCTCTACACAGTCTTGCCCATTTTCTCTCTCTAAGGGTGCAAGTTTTGTCATGTCTTCGTGCATGTTTTTGTCTTGTTAGTTTATTCTTTCTGTCTCGTTTGTCACTGGGTGTTTCTCTTGTTTAGTCATGGAACCTGAATTTCAACGGCTATCTATTTATGAGAAAGAAGACACTGAACTCGTGGTTAAGGCTTCGGATATTGAAGTGGGTTGTATCGATTACAACCTGAGTTTGTTAGGTCGATTTTTGGGCGCACGTAATGTCAACTTTGAGGCTAATCAAAGGCTGCTCGATCAAACCTTTCGGGGGGGAGGGTCTATACCTTTTCCAGTTTTTTCATGTGGTTGATCTTCGGAGAATGCTAGCCGGAGGACCATGGAGTTTTAACAATTGTATTCTGCTGGTTCACTAGATGAGAGAGGGTGAGAATCCGGATGAGGTAGAGTTTCGGTTTGCTGACTTTTGGGTACGAGTGCATGATCTCCCGCCTAGTTTTGCTTCGGAATCTTTAGCGATCAACTTGGGCAACATTATGGGTTCATTTCTGGAATATGATACGGGAAATAAGCGAAACTCTATTGTTCAGTATTTGCGCTTCCGTGCTCGCATAAACATAGCTAAACCGCTTATGAGGACCAAGCGAATTCGTAAGGAGGGGGTGATTTTTTTTATGTTTCTTTTAGTTATGAACGGATCCCCCTCATATGCTCTTTGTGAGGCATTGTCGGGCACAGCTAGTCTAGTTGTGTTAAGCTTACGGAGCTGCCGGAGGAGGACCTCAGAAGGGAGTGGCCGGAGGAGATCCGATCAGAGATTCGTGATCAGCTTAGATTCCGTCCGAATCAGTGGCGTCACGATCCCGCTTTTCACACATAGTTTGAAAGCAGGTCCATAAATAAAGGGAATTGATATCCGATCATGGCAAAATCGAAGCATAACAGAGTAATGGATAATTATGGCTCTCATTATAGGAAATTTCAATTTGCGGCAGCTGTCGGCCTATCCACACATGTAACCTTGGTTGCTGAACCGGCTAAGACTGGCACTGACTCGGAGTTTGATGCTGTCCATAAGGGAAAAGAAGACAACGTCATGATTATTGATGAAGTGAAAAAACGTCCCTGCGAAAGTTCCTACATTGGTCCCGAACTCGTTGAGCAGAAAGGTGGTAGCTACTCAGCTTCTTCGAATGCAACCTCTAGTGCTACTGAGATATCAACGGCCGGTCTTGTCCAGGAGACCCGCCGATCGCCATGAATTGCATAGCTTGGAACTGCCGGGGCTTGGTCAATTCACGTGCAGTGAATGCGCTAAAGGACATTGTTAATGTCAATAAGCCTAATTTTCTTTTTCTTAGTGAAACTCTTGTTAATTCATGTAGGATGGAGGACTTACGTTTATTATTGAAGTTTGATTGTTGTTTTTCTGTTGACCGGAATGGTCGTAGTGGGGGTCTTGCACTCCT
>JANITX010000210.1:12285085-12300899 GCA_027564395.1 Erythroxylum ulei | reverse complement strand
ATTTTAAATTAAATTTGAGTCACGAATTTTTTAGAATACATAATTTATACATTATTATATATATTGGCAAAATAACAATAACTTAATAAAAATTCTTTAAATATAAGATATGAGGAGGTTTAATGTATATAACCTTACCTCTAACTAGTAGAGAGGTTGTTTTCGAGTATATATATTCAAAAAACAACAATTAAATTATTAATTTGATAAATAACTTATAAAAAATAACGAAATTAAAAAAATTATTGTGCACATTTAATAATTTATTCAATACATATTAAAACATAATTTAATGTCATTTAAAAAAACAATGAATTTTCACTCAATTCATGTTGTTATTTTCTTGAGATTAAAGATATTTTGCAACTGAAAATTCGACAACATTTGTATAAATGTGAAACAATATGGACATGACCAATTACAAGTTACGTGGATAATGACAATGATTGTCCTACATAACTAAATCCTAATCACCTGAAGATACAGCAAAAAGTTAGGGCCAAGAGCGTCTTAATAAAAATAATAAGAATCTTATAGTGAATGATTTAAAAAATCTTGGACCGGTTCAATCAATTCTATCGTAAAATTAAAATTTTTGAGTTGATTAATTTTTAGTTCAGTTTTTAACTTTTTGTCTACTTAAAAATTAATTAATTTATTAATTAATCAGTTAATTTTTATAAATTAATATTTTTTTAAATTAAAATAAAATAATTAATTTTTATTTATCAATCTTTTTTTAAATTAAACATTAAAATTTTTGATATATAAGAATAATCTCTTTTAATCGTATTTATAATTTTTTATTTTTTAAATATTTAACTAATTTTATAATGATTTAATACCGAATTTTTAAACTTTAAACTTCTTATTTTACCGGTTTAACTTCCGAACTCATTTTAAAAATATCGCTGACATCATATATCATTAGAGAATCAAATTACATTTTTAGATTCTCCAAACAAGAAGAATAAATGAGCAAAAATACCAAATATCCCTTTTATTAATGACGTAAAATGAGATCCCGAAATTCAAAAATAAAATTCAAATTCCAAAATAAACGGATTTTCCTTCTTTTTTTTTGTGTGTGAAGCAAAGCAACGAAGAGAAAAGCTGCAGCTTCTCTACACGCCATTGGATTTTCTATTCAAAATTTTCTCCGCTCTCTCACTTTCTCGGACACCAAGCACACCCTGTTTAGTGTTTACTCACTGCTCTTGTACTACATACTCTACTTGCACATTGTACAACCTTCCCACGCTCTACTCCTCTGCATTCCGCTTCATTTTTAGTTTATTTGCTTCGTAACACTTTTTAACTTTCACTCTTTAGTGTTGAGGGTACAAGGCTAGTTTGAGATTCGTAGTGCTTCACTGGGATCCTAATATTCTTTAATTTTTTACTTTGTTAAGGTGAGTCATTTTGATTTCTGTCTCGTTTCTCTTAAAGAATGCGTTATAGGAATTGATTTTTCGTGTATTCGTTGCTTTCTGTTTCTTTCTTTTCATTCTCTTGTCCGTCTAAATTTTAAACCAGAAATATGCTTTCTTTTCCTGTTAAATCCTAAGCTTTGGCACCGATCCGTTGCTTTGAGGCTTTATCCTTTGTTTGGTTTCTAATAAAATTTATGATGGAGATGAAAAGTGGGATTTTTCTTTTATTTTTTCTTATTTGTTCACTTTCATCTTCGGTGCGGCGAGGAAAAAGGTCCTTTATTTTATTATTGAAAATTAGAGATTAACCATGATAAAAGTAACTGTTATGGTTATAGTGTTGGTTGCTTTGCTTTCATTTCTCAGAAGCACTGTAATTTTGATATGTGAAGATTAGTACTTTATAAGATCATATAATTGTTCTATCATTGAAGCATTTATACGTTTCTGACGAATTGAATGGATGCCTAATGAGCTAAACATAATTGATAGATTGAACCACTTTTTGGTTTGGAACTTGCCCACCTTTGTGTTGCTGTCAATGGTGACTATGTACTCAAGTTCGTTAGGGTCTTTTTCTACGAATATGGTCCCGTCCACTACGTTAGTCAGATAAGTTGGCGAGTGGCGTCTTTTGCTAAAGCTTGAAAGGACTTGTTTTGGGCGAACACTAAAGCGTTAGCTTTTCATTTCATCTTTACCTCATGATTTCTTTCTGAACTCAATCCTCAGGATCAGAGAATGTCACAGCAGTGGTTGGTTCCCCCGTCCCCCCAGCCAATTGAATCATTGCCAGATGATTTTACGTTCATAGGTTCAGCACTATCTGATCAGTTAGAAAGACCTGAGTTTGTTAATGCACGACATGCTGATAGCTTGTATTCAAGCATTTCCCAAAGCAATGGTGTAGAGAGCAAGGATGGTGAGGGAGTAGGGAAAGGAGTTGTAAATGGTGCAAATGAGGATTCCCCTTATAGTGGCAATGCCTTTTCAGTTGAAGGCAGGCCCTCTGTGGGCGATGAAGACCTGGATTCTGGAGCTTCATCCTTTCCTTCAATCTCACCATCTCGTAGTGAACGTAGGTGGGCTGACACCAATGCATATGCTGCTAAAAAGGTATTATGCATGAACTGCATGAGGTGGTTATGTGATTGCAGAATAATTATATTCCAGTTGCAAATGTTTTTCCATTTCCACAGGATTTTGTTCTGTTATGTTGTGCCATCAAGTACAAACTATCGATATTCATTTTACTAATCATGTCACCTACTTATTTATTTATTTTTTAATCTCAGAAAGTTCAATCATGGATTCAACTTCCAAATGGGGATTGGGCATTGGGGAAGATATTAGAAACTTCGGGTAGTGAAACTGTTATTTCTCTACCTGAGGGCAAAGTAAGTAGACCAATTATAAATAATTTTAATGATTTTCTAAACCAAATTTAGCTGTTGCTCTAAAAACTGCTTTTTGTTTCAATTGTAGGTTTTGAAATTAAAATCTGAAAGTCTAATACCTGCGAATCCTGACATTCTTGATGGTGTAGATGATCTCATGCAACTTAGTTACCTAAATGAGCCGTCGGTATTGTACAATCTTCAATATAGATACAATCAAGATATGATATACGTAAGGTTTCTAATAAGATCTTGTACTTTGAACCTGATGCTAAAATATAAGTTTTACTAACTTGTATGCTGAACAAATTTGCATATTTTAGACAAAAGCAGGGCCAGTGTTGGTTGCCATCAATCCCTTTAAGAAAGTTCCTTTATATGGGAATGATTTTATTGAAGCGTATAAGAATAAATCTATTGAGAGCCCACATGTCTATGCCATTACAGACACAGCCATTAATGAAATGATTCGAGGTAGTTTTCTTAACATTTTAAGATTGAATTATCAGGGCCTTATGGACTTAAAATGGTTCTAATTTTATGGAATTAATATTTGAGTCTTGGTTTCTCTGCAGATGAAGTAAACCAGTCTATCATCATAAGGTTGGTAGACTATGAGTACCTTGAATATTTTGACTTAATGTGTTCATTATTTAGTCTGTTTAGTGACATATTCCATTAGTTTAGAGTAGCTATCCCTTTCACTGGCATCTACTTTTGCCATCTACCAATTGTCTCTGTTATGCATTAGGTAGAGCTCCGTGTATTCTGTAATGTATCTTCATAAATTACATTAATTATTCTTTAGATGCTTCTTATATTCTATGCAACCCACAAGAAGTAAATAATTTAGGGTTTTTTTGATTTAGAATGGATACATTTATTGGGGATACTATCATTTTTAATGCAAGAAATGAAAAGGTGATTCTCCATGTGAAGCACCATTTGCATGACCAAAAGAATGCTTTCTGTGTTTTGATAGATTCTATTCTCCTTATCAATGGATAGGCAGATTCCAAATCTTGCTTCTTTCCTTGAGACAAGTTGAGGCCCTCGTACTACTGCATGTTTTCTTTCAGTGTAATAAAAATTTTATTTTTTATTGTTTTCGGGCTTGTGTGTTTATAGGTGTCTAGATTCTATTAATTTTTTGGTCTTCCTGAAATTCAGTTCATGTTGTTGGCTTTATAATTTGATTGCACCTAGAAGTTTCATCACTAAGACATTGAAGTTTGTTCTCTTGCATATAGCATTGCATATTTTAAATTGATTTGTCAATTGTTTCTTCAGTGGTGAGAGTGGAGCTGGAAAAACAGAGACTGCAAAGATAGCAATGCAATATCTGGCTGCGCTTGGTGGTGGCAGCGGAATTGAGTATGAAATCTTGAAGACTAATCCAATCCTAGAAGCTTTTGGTAATGCAAAGACACTGAGGAATGACAACTCTAGCCGCTTCGTAAGCACCATCTTCTTTTAAGTGAATCCCTTAGATCACTGATCAATCCATATACATATGGTTTTTGATATTAAATGGCTTGCAAAATTCAGATTTAGATGTTGTCTCTCTTTTGATTACAGTTTCATCTTCTAAATATGCTGTAGGGAAAGTTGATTGAAATCCACTTTAGTGAAACTGGAAAGATATCTGGTGCCAAAATTCAAACTTGTAAGATTACCGAAACCTCTAAGTTCCTAAGATCTTATCTTTTTTCATTCATTTTGATAATGCATGACTGACAATTTTTTGTTTTCAATCTCTCCTTGACGCTTGGTGGTCTCCAGTTTTACTTGAAAAGGTAATGCTTCTTTGTTGTATATTGTGCATTTTTTTTCTGATCTAAGTAGCTAACTGAACCTGTTATTGAGCAGTCTAGAGTGGTCCAGTGCTCTGAGGGAGAAAGGTCATATCATATATTTTATCAGCTTTGCGCCGGAGCTCCACAAGCACTTAGAGGTATCTATTTCCATGTCTTCGTTGCTGTTTACTTTCATGCTCAATTTGTCACGTAATCTTCAATGCATTCATGGCCTCTAACATGGGTAACTAGTTGATATATACATTTTCTATTTCATAAAAACTAATATCAGTAGTAATGATCATGGTGGTTGAATGAATTTTTTGTATGATAGTTGGGACACACAGACTAAGTTCATATACTCTTATAAACTATATATGCATGAACTTCAGAAAATGGTGGCATCGGCTCTTGGCATTTTCTTGGATATTGATATTCAAGGTATATGCAGCCTACAATTGAAATTGGAATCACCTTTTGGAATTAGCTGAAACTAATGTTTTATTTTCTACTCAGCTTGGTTGTCTAAAGAGGTTTTTTAAAGTCCAACTATTTGTGCCATTGAATAAACTATTTACTTTGAGAAAGATGAATCTCCCATTAACTGCATATTGTTCTGCTCATTGTAAATTGCAATTCTATAACTCTTATATGTATTCCACTGAAAGAATTGAATGATGGGATCTTTAAGTGACGAGTACTCCATTCCTGTTACTCAAGTGTTAAATTTCTTACCGTGGTCTTGGAACTTCGTTCACTTTTTCTTTCATGTAACACAGGGAAGGTAAATTTGAAGAGTGCAAGTGAGTATAAGTACTTGAGCCAGAGTAATTGCTACTCCATAAATGGGGTTGATGATGCTGAACACTTTGGTGTTGTAATGGTACATTTTTCTCTTTTCATTTCTTTACAACTATCAGATTTTCCTTTTATGGGCTTTCTGTTTTTGAGATTGCCATGTGCATGTCACACTATGACCATTGCCCATAAACAGGAAGCTCTGGACATTGTTCATGTTGGCAAGGAAGACCAGGAGAGTGTATTTGCGATGCTTTCTTCTGTACTGTGGCTGGGAAACATCTCGTTTGCTGCCGTTGACAATGATAATCATGTTGAACCAGTGGCCGATGAAAGTAAGATTCTTTCAGTAGCTAATTTGGATAAATCCACTAATTTTGGATCTTCTTCTCAAAATCAGAATCTTCCTTTTCTATTCTTTATGTTGTTATTTTGACATCTCTTATGCTGGGGGGCTTTTGGTCCTACATAAAGGTTATCATCATGATTCAATTATCTATAACTAAAATATCTAATAGCTTGAATGGTTCTTTGATGATAGACTCTTGATGGAACAAACAGCAGGAACATGACTATAGATAAGCATCTCTATGTTATAATGTTTATAGCCAGCAGGTTATTTAATTGTACTGCTATCAGTACTGGTTACTTTCTTTTGAAATGTTGATTAGGGTAGCTCCCATCAAACATTTCCTTGTTCAATAAACTGCTAACTGGAGCAATGTCAAGATAAAGAGAACATGACTAAATCAATAGGTACACGCGACTAAATCAATAGGTAAAGGGTGAATATAAGAAAGCGTGAGAAGTAAAATGCATGAAACAAAAAGGAAACTGGCTTTGGAAAGTAATTCTGTAGGAGACTTACTTTTTCTGGTTTTCTTAGCTTGCCTTCACAGGGCAGAAGTTGACTAAAACATTGCTGGTTTCCAATGATGTGGACTACAAGCAGAATTTTCTTCAAACTTAGTTTCTATTAATAGCGATAAACAACAATAATTCTCCTGTGGTGCTTGGTGCTGTGTGCTTTTCCAGTAGCACTATTTTCTCCTTCATTGATCTCTTAAAAAGTACAGCTAGTTTCTATGTTTTGAAATATTATTGGCAGAAATTTATTTGTGATCTCAGAGATGCCCATAACTAGCGTTATTTCCATCATGAGCTTGGTCCCATTAGTTTCTAATGTGCATTTTCTTTTCTATTATTTCATTCGTTGGAAATGTTGCTTTTTCTATAACCCTTGTTCAATAAAGCTTGTTCATCAACATCACTTGATTGTCTCCCCTCCCTCAGCAAGTTATGGTTCCTGAAATTTGTTTAGGAAAGTGGTGTTGACCAGTGATTAAAATTTGGATTTTTTAAGGTCTGGAAACTGTGGCCAAGTTGATAGGATGTGACGTCACTGAGCTTAAACTGGCTTTATCTACTCGAAAAATGAGAGTTGGAAATGATAACATTATCCAGAAGCTCACCTTATCACAGGTAACAAAATTTTGGGGTAACTGATCCATTTACATAATTGGTTGTGTGATATATTAGTAATATTTTAATGCCACTGAACAGACTTCCTTTCATGTTGCTTTATTTTTTATTTGGGTTAGCTTTTGGAAGTCAACTTCTCTTTAACATTCCATCTTCTCCTTACAATTCTATAACAGCTCGATTCACCTTGTTACTTGGTTGTAAAATTTGATTTGCTTGATTTCATAATACTTTGAAATCTGGATTATAGTTGTTCTTTGAAGTCTTCAAGAATTTCTTATTTCTTGCATAGTTTCTATTGCCTTATGTCCCAACTTGACATTATGTTGGCTGTTAGAAATCATACTGGAGAATACTTTTTGTTAATCCTCCTATTATATTGGGTGACAATCCTTTCACTTTAATTTCCTTTATGTTGAAGTCTTCTTACTGTTAAAGCATATTAACAAAGTTGTGTAATCTCCAGAAGATACGGAAATTTTTAACAAAGTAAATGAGGAATTTTTATTCTATTTTAAATTGTGAGATGATATTAATAAAAGAAGTTAAGAAAGCAGACTGGAGTAAGAAGACCAGACTGGATGTTTGATTAATCCATAAATAAATATGGAAAGTAAAGTGATTAATACTGGAGGAATGTAAAATACAAGTAATGAAGTCACTTCCTTCCAAGAAACCAGGCAGTCGAGAAAACAAAAGCTATAATGTGAGGTGAACGAGTGAGCATGTACTATAATCTAAAAATGCTACCTTTTGCACACAAGTCTACACAGACCCACCTGTGGACCACGTATTATATTTGTGTGATTATTGCTTACGCTTCTACGAGCATCTAGTTGATTCAGTAATTGGCCCTTTGATGTTAAATCACATTATGCTTTATTTTTTTTGAAAAATTTCTAGTTCCATGAATTGTTTTGTATTTCGAAATAAAGTAACTTGAACTGCCTAAATTTTATCTTCCAGGCTATTGATGCAAGGGATGCTTTGGCAAAGTCAATTTATGCTTGTTTATTTGAGTGGCTAGTTGAACAAATCAACAAATCTCTTGAAGTTGGAAAACGCAGAACTGGAAGATCCATTAGCATTTTAGACATCTATGGATTTGAGTCATTTGAAGTATGTTCCACTCACTATTCCTCTGTGAAACTTCTTCTTTCATTCTGTTTTAAAGTTCTTTCAATTTGTAAATTCTGAGGTTTTAAGCTCTTCTCCAGAGGAATAGCTTTGAACAATTTTGCATAAATTATGCAAATGAGAGATTGCAACAGCATTTCAATCGCCACTTATTCAAGTTAGAGCAGGAGGTAAGTCCTAATTTTTACCTCTATAGCATCTGATTTTTTTCTCCAATACTTGTTTCTTTGGTTCTCTGCTCATCTTAATGAAGAAAGAAAGCAATAAATGAAATATGCACATGTTGTTGGGCACATCATTTATAGCTGGAGAAAATTTTACGACTATGCATACTATATATGTTTTGCCAGTATTTTAACCCCTTTTTACTAAATTAGATACAGATTTATACTTTGTGGAAACATGCCTACATGGTTCTTCCTATACTCAACAAGCCCTCATTTCGAGGGATTGCAATAGTAGAGAGAGTTGTGAAATGTTGTTATGTTCGCTTAGACTTACAACGCCAGATAAATGGAATTTCTTCTTAACATTATGAAGTTTTGAACGTCCTTCTTCCTGTGGATTGGACCCCTATGAGTTCACAACATATACATGTATCTCTGCCTATTTTAGACTTACCATACTTTGTAACTTTTAGGATTTCCTCGCAAGGGTAGGAATTCTGTATATATAGGCTTGCAAGGCTGTTAATAGAAAAGTGTGCCGAAATATTTATTTCTCTTATTTTCTGCCTATCTTAGTCATAAGGTTATCATATGTTTGAAGAGCCAAAAACAAATTTTCTATGATACTTGATTCTCAGTCAACAAACGTAATTTACTCCTATTAACTATGATGAGTAGTGACAAGAGTCTGAGCAAAACAATTCTAAGCTCAGCTTTTCAAAGGGCTAACAATGCAATAAGCTTGCATTTGAAAGCTTTTGTTCCTTGCAACTACCATGTTGAAAGGAATATATTAGAGCACAGCATTTCTATCTTAACATGAATTATATTCAAATACAGTAAAACCTAACATTCTGCATAAAATCTATTAATTTAAAATGTTATTAGTTAATTGATAAATTAATAATTTAGAGTGTATTCATAAGTTAATAACATATATTTAGTTAATTAAAAAATTACAATTTACCAATCTAATCAATTGAATATGAACCATTAAGTCCAAATATTTATTATATTGCAATTGGAGAATTCAACCTCAGCATTTTCAGGTGTGTAAGAAAGATTAGAAATGAAATACAATTAGATTTAAATTTAAAACAAAATAAATTACTTTGTGTCATATTTTAAGAAGATATCATAGTCAATTACACGCATTCACAATATAAGTAAAATTTTAATTTATTATAGGAATAGGGCCGTAAAACAATATATAAAGGTTTTACATAAAAGTATTATCTTATTAATTTATTAAAATTTTAATTCAGCCTATTAAGCCAAGTCGGGACTGTAAAAGTTATTATATAATAGTGGTTATTTATTTATCGAGTACTCATCTATAGAGATTTTACTGTTAGTTATTTATTGAGTAATAATCTATAGAGATTTTACTGTACTTACAATAGTGCCCTTTTCTTCTTTAGGAGTACATTCAAGATGGCATTGACTGGGCGAGAGTTGATTTTGAAGACAATCAAGACTGTCTCAATCTTTTTGAGAAGGTACTGGGTCTGAAACTGGTAATTTTAATGCATGGATTATGTTAGGATGTATAGAATTTAGCATACTGTTCCTGCATTATTATCATTGGAAGCTCCTGTTAGTATTCCCTTGGATTATTAAGGTTCTAGTCCTCCACAGCTATGATAAGCTACATGCCAATCTGATAGAAGTTCTTTATTCTTTGAATTTTTGCATGTGTATTTCAATTTGTTAAGCCGTAGAGATATGGAATGCTAAGAGATCCATTGTAACTGCACTCATCTTGTAGGAATCATTCTTAAAGTTTAAAACATATTTCTATGATAAGTAGGCCAATGCCTTCCTATCTCTGGCTGTGTTATTAATTTCAGCTCATTTCCTATGTTTGGAGCTGTTTTGTTTGTAAGGGAGCCTCATCACGATGTTTTGTTTTTGCTGTCTTACCGTTGGAGTTGACAAATTGGACTTTTGTGCCTTTCATGGTTTCCTTTTACTTCCATATTTCTTTTCTTTTCTGGATTAAGTAAATACATTGGAGAAGAATGGAACGGTATGTTTGTGCATCTTAACTTCTATTTAAATTGACATATGTTGAGTCTTCCTATCTCATTTCATGCAGAGACCGCTAGGGCTATTGTCTTTGTTGGATGAGGAGTCCACATTTCCAAATGGCACAGACTTGACATTTGCCAACAAGCTCAAGCAGCATCTGAATGTGAATTCTTGTTTCAGAGGAGAGCGAAGCAAAGCCTTCACAGTCTCCCATTATGCTGGGGAGGTGATTGTCTTTCTGAACATGATCGATATTCAATATTGTTCATACGTGTTATTGTATGAAGTCGATTAACTTATTTGATTAACCTCTATGAAGTCGATTAACTTATTGGATTAACCTACCAAGATTAGATTATGCGGGATCAAACATGAAAAAAGATAGAAAGCTGCCCTTTGCTTTATGTTGTGTCTCGAGGTACTTTAGCAGGTCAATTTCAAATTCGAAAGTGTAATAAGAGTTACAACAATTTTCTGAAAGCGAAATCAGGTCTTCAGACTTGCATACTTTGAGATTTTGAAAAGAATAACTGATGGATTTATGCTTTTCTTTTACTGTGATCTCAGGTTACATATGATACAACTGGGTTTCTCGAGAAGAATAGGGACTTGTTACACTTGGATTCCATTGAACTTTTGTCTTCATGTTCATGCCATCTTCCTAAGATATTTGCTTCTGCTTTGCTTGCTCAATCTGAGAAGCATGTTGTTGGTCCTCTGTACAAAGCAGGGGGTGCAGATTCTCAGAAGCTAAGTGTAGCCACTAAATTTAAGGTATTTACTTTCTGATGTTTAGTGGCCAAACTTATTGCAGAAGTAGGTTACTTGGTTCTGATTGCATTATAACTATGAAAGGCCAAATTGCATTGCATCCTTGCATGTTGGGTCCCAAGCCTTTTTTCAGTACTGTAACTTTTCAACATCAGTCTTATGTAATTAATTCAATGGAATTACTCATTTATGCTGAAAGTTGAAAGTTTCTCCTTGATGTCCTTTTCCTGATATTGTGCAAGAATTATACTGCTTAATGGTGTCTACTGTACAAGAAAATCACGTTAAGTACTGTGTTACTTTAACCAGACTTTACCAAACTGAGTCATGCGATCCTCCTTGTTGTAGTCCTATCTGAACGGCAGATGTGTTCTGCTGCTCATAGGAATTGTAACTAATGCAAATGTATAGCAACATTAACTCTGAGTGAGGGACGGAGGGAGACAGGGAGGGTACCCTTCATGTTTCCAATTATTTTTTTGGAGGTAATGCTCAGTCCTATAAATGAGGGCCTTAGCTCAGTGGTAGGTGGGGTCCACTAGGCCCTAGTGCCTTTCGATGACCAAAAAAATAAAAAAAGGATCTAGATTTACAGCAATAAATAGTTGTTAGAAGTAATAAAAAGTAGTTTAATCTGCATACAGATAGCTTCAAGAAGGTAGTGTATCAGCAAGTGTTTCAGATTCTGAGCTGCTAGGAGGTGTGCAATGCAAGTTTAATCTGGTAGTTTCTGGTGACTTGAAACTCTGCATTTAGTAATCTGCAAATTATACTTCTTTAAACTGCTGAACAAAAATGTTGTTATTGGGCTGTGAAGGCAGATATGGAGTAGCCATGCCTTATTCTGTCACTTAAGCTTCGGCATGGAGATATTTGTATTTTTGTGCCAGTAACTTTGTCAATATCAGGATGCTACTGCACACTCAAATGATACTCAATTCTTAGAGATATTGGGTTATATCTCCCTTTTTTTTTCTTCTATGACTACAATCCAAATCTAACTTAGCTTGATTTTATCACTTCACTTTTACTAATTAAGAAGTTTTATGTCCAGGGGCAATTGTTCCAGTTGATGCAGCGCCTAGAAACCACCACACCACATTTCATTCGGTGTATAAAGCCCAACAATATTCAATCTCCTGGATCATATGAACAGGGGCTTGTGCTGCAGCAATTGAGATGTTGCGGAGTCCTGGAGGTAGTCCGTATCTCGAGATCTGGATTTCCTACAAGAATGTCTCACAAAAAGTTTTCCAGAAGGTAAAGCGGAACAATTGCAGTTAAATAGTTGTTCAAGTTCTAAAATGGCTCTATACACATTTTGATTCATTTACTATTACATGAATTATTGCCTGATCTGAATTTTTGCCTCAGATATGGTTTTCTTTTACTGGAAAATGTCGCATCTCAGGATCCACTCAGCGTTTCAGTTGCAATTCTTCATCAGTTTGGTATTCTGCCTGAGATGTATCAAGTTGGCTACACTAAACTATTTTTCAGAACTGGCCAGGTATAAATAAACTATTTTTGTACAGCCAATTTGTTCATGATATCTTTGTCATATGTGTTCATGTGTTAAAATTCTGATTACATGCTTGCGATCTCACTTTTGTGCACTTTCATATTTATACACTGTTAAGTCTATTCAGCTATCTGGCATCAATTTTCTTTTACCCAATAATTTGAAGTTCTGGATTAAATAATATTTGATGGTATGAGAACCTTAAATGCTAAAATGTCAGGAAGTTTAAGTCGCATCCCCTTCTCCCTAGTATCTCATGTATTTCCTCCATTATTATCCTCCGTTATGCATCCGCACTTCCAACCTTGGGGCTTTTCAGTTAAGGGCCATATGAACAATGAAAACATGATCCAATCTATTGTGCCAAGTTAAGCATTTGGTTGATAGGACCTAAAATATACATATTATTTATACTAATATATTCTTATACTAAATATTTAATCTCCATAATTTTTAACATGCCCTCCTCAAAGTGGTAGGTGGATGTGATGCTTTTCATGTCAAGTTTGTATATGAATTTTGAAGAGTGAAATTTTTCCAAATATATTAAAATAAAAAGAAAATAACCAATATTTTTTATTTGTTTGGCTAATATTTTTTGGCCAATTTTTCTCTTGTTTTTTGCTACCTGTTTTTCTTTTCCTTTTTTCCAAAACCCTACAGTCACAAGAAACAACACTTGGCAGTGAAGGAAACAGCATGTTTTTAGAGGGGGATATCTATTGAGGGAGAGGACAGTGGCGGTAATGTGATTGAAACAGGGACTGAGAGTAAAAAGGAAAAGTTTGCCAGAAGAAAAGAAGAAAAATAGAACACAAGTTAGAGAAAGAAAGAATAGAGATAGCGGCTTCCGGGATGAAAGATATAATAGAGGTAATTGCATCCTCAATGAGGATGCATGAAGAAAAGACAGTAAAGAGGGAACAGCATTATCAATGGACCGCAGGAATGAAAGACAAAAGAGAAGATCTGAAGTAGAAGAAAAAAAAGATCTTAGGTCCCTAGAATCATAATTTGGTTGTGGTTTCATTATAAAATTGAACTCCACTCTAAAAGTTATCTTAAGGGGAGGAGTATTGGCTAAACATTACAAGACTTATTCGGCTCTTTATCCTAATTCATGTGGGATATTAATACGGTTAAAAGATCCACCATTGCTTTTTATTTATTATGATTTTTAATCCAATGTAAAATTATATTTTGGTGGGTAGTTGATATGCTTTATTGCATCTCTTTTGAGCATAACGAGGAAATCTTCGCAGATTGGAGTGCTTGAGGATTCAAGAAACCGCACTCTTCATGGTATCTTACGTGTTCAAAGCTGCTTCAGAGCGCACCGATCTCGCTGTTACCTTAGGGAGCTTAAGAGAGGAATTGTCACGCTTCAGTCATGTAGTTTTCTTTCTTATTCAGTATCTACTCCTGTTCATATTTAAGGATCATCTCTCATACATAAGTTTGCAATAAAACTTCATATTTTCTTTTGCAGTTATTCGTGGAGAGAAAGGTAGAAAAGAATATACTGTCTTACTTCAAAAGCATAAAGCTGTTGTGCTTATACAAAATCAGATCAGAAGCATGACCTGTAGAAAAAGATACAATGATATTCAGAAGGCATCAATTGCAATACAATCAGGTAAATTTGGTCTTACTAGTTACAGGCCATTCTTGTCAAATGTTGCAATTTTCTCCTCATTTGCATGATTAAAATTAAACTTCACTAAAGAAAAGACTACTGATACGTTTAATAAGAATGCAAATTTTTTGCAGTTGCAACAACCTGGTGTACAATGTTGGATAGTATTTTCTAATTTAGCGGGGCAGAGTTTGAATAGAGAGCTATTACCAGCTTTATAGTTATAATAATATTTGTACGTACTTACGGTTTATAGTCTGTGTTTCGCTGCAGTTATTCGTGGATGGTTGGTTAGACGATGCTCGGGCAATATAGGGTTAGTGAAATTGGAGGTACCGAAGGTAACTTGCCACATTGTACTTCTTAAACTTCTGTATTTCCATATGCTCAAATTGAAATAATGTTTATGGATAATGTTGAAAAATGAAACACTGTTTGGCTGTCTAATCTTGTTATCTGTTGATCCCAATTTTCTCGGTTCTGTTCTGTGCTTAATGTGGAAATACTTGATCTTAGAAATTCAGTCATCTTGAGTATCATTTACTAGCTTAGTGTGCAAGCAATGTTCCTACTTTTCTTCTAGCTTATGGTTTTAGTTCCATTTGACCTATTAAACTATTACAACATTCCAACAGGAGGACAATGAGTCAGATGAGGTGTTAGTGAAGGCATCTTTTCTAGCTGAACTACAGCGACGAATTCTTAAAGCTGAGGCTGCTCATAGAGTGAAAGAAGAGGAAAATGACATCCTGATCCAACGGCTCCAACAATATGAGAGCCGTTGGTCAGAATATGAGCTTAAAATGAAGTCCATGGAAGAAGTGTGGCAGAAACAGATGAGATCTCTACAATCCAGTCTATCGATAGCAAAGAAAAGCCTTGCTGTTGATGATTCTGAAAGAAATTCTGATGCATCAGTTAATGCAGGTGACGAAAAAGATTACAGCTGGGATACTGGAAGTATCCATAGGGGTCAAGAAAGCAATGGTGTGAGGCCAATGAGTGCAGGTTTGAGCGTTATAAGCCGGTTGGCAGAAGAATTTGAGCAGAGGATTCAAGTATTTGGGGATGATGCCAAATTTTTGGTAGAAGTGAAATCAGGTCAAGTTGATGCAAGTTTGAACCCTGACCGAGAGCTTAGAAGGTTAAAACAGATGTTTGAGGCTTGGAAGAAGGATTATGGATCAAGGCTAAGAGAAACCAAGGTGGTATTGAATAAACTTGGAAGTGAAGAAGGTGCTCTTGACAAGATGAAAAAGAAGTGGTGGGGTAGGAGGAACAACAGCTCCAGGTATGATTGAAGTTTGTTTTAGGAGGGTTGTCATTGTGGTTTGTTTTGTTGTTAATAGCTGTTTATACTTGGCAATTTGATTATATTGTATGACATCAACCATCCTTAAAGATGTGAGTTTTGTTGTACAAGTATATTTGGTGAAATGCGTTATTTTAAAATGTACATCATTCCGTTTATTTTTCAGTACAAAATACAGCTATTAGGGTTACCTTCCCGCTCTCTCTCTCTTTTTGGATACATTGTTTCTGTATAATGTTATTATCTAATGTATACTGTTGCATGCTTGGTCCCTCCACATTGTCAAAGAAGAAGATTTTTCATTGGCTGCATGATAAACAAATAATGGTTAC